>VZTN01004832.1:99136-129168 GCA_013400515.1 Erpornis zantholeuca | reverse complement strand
AGTGGTGGCCTTGGGGACATGGATCAGTGGTGGCCTTGGCAGTGTTCAGAATGTTTGGTCTTCAACCTTCCTTCCAACCTTAAAAAATTAAAAAATATATGTTCAAAAAGACCAAATATTTTCTGCATTTAAAAAAATATATCACATCCTTGAGTGCCAAGCTAACAGTAAAAGGAAGCTTTGGCTTTTCTTAAGGAAAAGAATCACTTGGAGATCTGTCCAATTGTCCCAGTGATACTCTGAAGGAGTCAGACGTGGCTCTGAGGGAGCAGATGGCTGAGGATCTCCGTGCTGGGAGTCCCAGGCAGGCTGTGAAAACAGGGAGCTGGAAGGGCAATTCCAGAGCTAACAAAGCCTTGCCTGTGTTTTCAGAGAGGCAGGATAGAAGATGTGGTGGTCAGCAGGGAGTGCAGAGGGAAGCAGCTTGGAAAACTGTGAGTATTCCCCACCTCTGCCATTCAGCAGTGGGTGGGAACCAAACCCTTCCACCTTCCTGCCAAGCACCTGGGAAGAATTGAACCAGCAGGGATCACCAGCTGGCAATAAAATGATCTGCAGGAAAACACAGAGAGAGCTGTCAGCCCTCAGTGTTGTGGCTGTGATAATTTAATTAATTAAATATTCACCGACCTAGCACTCAACTGCTGATTTTTTTTGTCTTTTCCAGATTAACATCCACCCTTACCTTGCTAAGTAAGAGATTGAACTGTTACAAAATCACGCTGGAGTGTCTGCCCAAAAATGTGGATTTCTACAAGAAGTTTGGCTATTTGGTATCTGAAGAAAATTACATGTTTCAACGATTCTTTAATTAACAACTTCTAGGTGGTTTAGGTTTGTTATTTTTTTTCTTGGAAGGACTGGTGGTGGAGGAGCTTGTGCTACAAACATTCTCTCCGTGGAAAATTTATATAGTTTATTGCTGCAAATATAACAATCCCTATAAATAATGAACATCAAATGTGTAAATCTTGGGGGAAAAAAATCACTGATGTTTTAGAAAGGGTCCTCTGGGTCAGAAAGTGAGTTTAGAACTAATTTTTACTACTATTATGTCGAGGTGAAGCTTTTCTGTTCTAGCTGAGTTACAAAGGACTCGTTAAAGGGATGGTTTTTAACCAAAGGTATATATTTTTATCTCAAATTTTTTCTTGCATTGTATTTTTCTAAAAATTTGTGCTTCTTTTCTCAGTAACCAAAGGACAGCCCCTGGGCCTGTCCTGCTGGCTGTGCTGATGGAGGGATGATGTAGCTGGGGAAGGGATGAGGCTTCTCTTATGCAGAACTGGTGACACAGAACAGGTCTTTGTTCTGTTTTTTTTCTATGACACCTCATGGAAGTGCTGGTGGTGCATCAGAAGTTTTATAGGCACTATTTTCCAAGACTGGATGTGTTGTTGCTGGTGCAGGTTGGGGAGAATCCTTAGAGGCTGTGCTGAATTCCCAGTCTAAAAATGGATGTGTGCTTCTCACTGCAGGGCTCCTGCACTTTAGCTGATAACTTGGTTTTCAGGATAATTCTTTTTTTCTGATGTAAAACCCCCAAATGTGGTTTGCAACAGGGCAGAGCTAACTGGGAAACAGGAATATTTGATGGAATATATTCCAGATGTTGTGGGGCTCTGCCTAGCAGTCAATGGGATTGGGATTGGCAGATTCAGCTTCACCTGAGTGAGCTGGGGGTGTTCAGCCTCCAGAAGCTTCAGAGCCACTTCCAGTACCTAAAAAGGAGGGAGGGGGACTTTTGTATGGGCAGACAGTGCCAGGACAAGGGGGAATGGCTTCCCAGTGCCAGAGGGCAGGGATAGATGGGATACTGGGATGGAATCTTCCCTGTGAGTATGGTGAGGCCCTGGCACAGGGTGCCCCTGGATCCCTGGAAGTGTCCAAGGCCAGGTTGGACAGGGCTTGAAGCAAGCTGGGATAGTGGGAGGTGTCCCTGTTGGAATGAGATGAGTTTAAGGTCCCTTCCAACCCAAACCATCCTGGGATTCACTGAACCAGGTGGGCTCTGCTTTTGCCAGGAGGGATTTACAGTTGAGGCACAGCAAACCAGGAGAGAAATCCTCCCCTCTGCTCCTGAGGGATTATTGCTGCTGTGGTGCTTTCCTCTTGCTGTAAGATTGGATAAATGATTTTAGCACTTTTGCCAGGGGTGGCAAGCAAATAACGTCCAAAGCCCTGCTGCCAACAGTGGTGTTTTGTGTGGGGAGTGACAAATCCCACATCCATGAATAGGGCATTATACCCAGCCTGGGTTGTTTGTGGGCAGCCAGGCCTTCCACACTGTCCTGCTTTGTGCTCTGGAGAGCAACTCTACAGTGCTGGGGGCTCTGCTTGATTTCCTGAGGGTTCTCCACTCCATCCAGTGTCTCTTTGGTGATGTCTGGTTTATTTATTGATTATTTTTTTAAGGAATATCTTTGTTTAAGCTGAATAAATGATTGCCACCTGTATCTGGACTGTTTTTCATGGAGTGAGGATGCACTTGTTGAGCAGCAGCACCTGCTGCAGGTACCTGTTCCCCTTCCTGAGGCTGCCAAAGACACTTTTAGCAATTCCATGTGCATTTCTCTCCCAAGACAAAGCAGATGTGCTCCTCTGACAGAATCTGCATGCTTTGAGCCCTGACTCTAATTCTGTAAAGCAGCTCCTGCTTTCTGCTGGCCCAAGTGACTGAGGTGGATTTTCTTGCCTTTCACAGTTTTAATTAATTTGGAATTTCCACTGATTTAAAGTGGATTATTTGAATTCCATGATATCTACACCATCTAAACAGCCCCAGGCCCTCATTAAGAGTTAATGAGAAGATCAGAGTGAGGAGCAGGTGCTGTGGCCCCACTCAGATCACTGTAAAACAGATGAATGGGGCTGAAAGCTGGGACTTGTGGCTGCATCACAATGGCCCTGGCAGGCAGGGCCCCAGGGCTGAAGATCTCTTTGTTCCTCCCAGAGGTGACATTCCCACCCCTCTGGAAAAACAGCAGCTGGAGAGCTGAGAGTGCCCAGCCTGGAGGCTTGGAGGTGCCACTGTGGGGCCAAGTGTGCCCTGTGCTCCTAGGACACCACAGGGACAATGCCACAAGTGCCAGCACTGCCCAGCCCCAGGGGGAGGGAAATGGGAACTGCAGCAACCCTGAAATTTATCCACAGTGCAAGGGGCTGAAGAGAAAATGCAAGGGTCCCTATATATATATATATATATCTAAATAGACCTAAAATATAGACATAAATATGTATAGTGTGTATGTATATATAAAATCTGTGTATGTATTTTAGGTATATATGAAATCTGTATATGACACACAATATATGCATATTTTTTATATACACATATATAGGCAGACTATATATATATATAATATAAAATCAACCCTGACCACTTAAAGGCAAACACCAAATCTTTCATAAATGTTGCTGGGTACCTGCAGAGGCATCTGGGTACCTCTGTTTTATATATATAATTTTATATATCTACCTATATATATTTTTTATATATGGCATAGAAATATATATATCTCAAGATAGCAGTAGGTGGACACACAGTTGATTAATACCAGAAAATCCCAGGATGGTTTGGGTTGGAAGGGACCTTAAAAACCCAGCCCAGCATTCACAGGGCCACTTCCACTATCCCACGTTTCTCCAGCCTGGCCTGGAACACTTTTTTTTGGTCAGAAAGCAGCCCTAACAGCAGCATCAGTTTCTCCAGAGGTTGAATGTTATCTCCTCCCTAGGATTTCATTTTTTGGCTAAGACTTTTCCCAACGTGAGGAACAAATCTCCATCTCCCTCACTCTGCTTCCCATGGAAAAGGGAACTTCAGCACCTCAGTGTAAAGCTGTGGATTCCCAAAGATTTGGGTGTTGCAGTTTTGTGTTTGAACTTGGGGAAATAAAAAACAGTAATTCACCCTCTACTTCTCTTTCAAGTCCACAGTGAGGTGATGCCTTAGGTTTTAACTTTTCTATGTTTCCAACCCTGCTCTGCCCAGTGTCACTCTGCAGTTCCCTGGAGCTCGTTCAGTGCTGTTCTCTCATGCTCACACACACACAACAAAGCCTCTCCAGCTCTCCAAGGACACCCAGACCCTCCTAGGCCCAACAACTGCAAACCACAATCTTGGCAAGAGGGGGGCAAGCTTGGGCAAATTCCATCCTTGCCTGGCTTCTGCTTGGGCAATTGATGCTGAGATCCAAGTGGGAAGAACTCGGGAGCTGTCCTTGTCCATGTTGGGATGCACTGAGGCAGGAGCCTCTGGAGCCCAGAGTGTACCTCTGAAGGCCTTTCCAATCAATCCCCCCTTGATTCCTTTATTCCTGCCTAGTCTCTGTTTCTAGGGAGCCATTTAAATGGATCAGAGGCAGCCTGCTTCCAGTTCCTGCCTTTAGTTCAACCCCCAAAACCAAATATTGAAACACCTACTGGCAGTGAAACTCCGGGAGACAGACACAGGAAGTTTTAAATAGTTTAGTAATAGATCTAAGAGGAAAATTAAATCTCAGCATCCCTTAGGATCTGACAGGCAGACAGACCAGAATGATGGTAAAAGGCACCAGGAGAGGGTAATGGCATGAAAAAAACTGGATTGATGAAAAATCCTTAGTCATGGAGCTTGTCAGTAGTGAGTGAGTGTTCCCAGGACCCCTGAGAGAACAGCCCCAGACGTGGACGAGCCTGGAGAGATGAATCAATGCCTTCCATCTGTGTTCCATCCCTCCCCTTCCCAGAGAGGGATTTGATGCTTCCCAGCCCAGTCCCAGCAGAAGCTTGTGGCTGGCAGTGCCTGGGAGCTGTGCAGGGCCAGGCACAGCCCTGCTGCTGCCATGTGGGAGCCTCATGCTGCAATGGCTGGGAATGCATTTCCCAACAGCCCCAGAGCATTCCATTCTGGAGAGTCAGTTCAGAGCAGGAACAAACCCTCTGGGACTGCAAAACCAGCACTGCCCCCTGAGCCAGGCAGCTGGACACTGACACAGTGCAGCTCTCCAGGAGATAAATCACTTCCTTTTTTTTTCAGCTGAAAAGTTCCTAACTAAAGCATCACACTATTTATAGCAGGTTTTTATTCTCCCCTGAAGGAATGACACTGCTCCATCACTGCTGGAGGTGGCTGAGGGGATCAGCAGGGAACAGGGATGTGCTGCTGAACCCTGATTCACCACTCCAAGGCCTTCACATTCCATGGGAGCAGAGGTTATTGGGCTGGAAAGCCTCACCCCTTCAACTCCATGTCCTGGCTCAGTTACAAGCCCTGACTCCCTTTTCCTCCTCAGCTGTCACCCCCATCTGTTCCAGAGCAGCTTAAACCCAGCCATGGATTTCCAAACCAGGTTCTAACTCCCTGCATGGGCCCTGACAGAGGCCAAGAGCTCCACATGCTCCAGAGGAACCATCCCTCCCCAGGCCTTCCCAGGAGATGCAAGGCCAGGCAAAAGAGATCCTCCCTGAACAACCACCCAGCTCACATTCCTGCCTTCAGCTCCCCAGAGCTCTGCCCTCAGGGATGCCCCAGCACAGGCTGTCCCCTCTGAGGTGACACAGGACAAGTGGCCACCCACACAGAGTGCATCCAAGTGCAGGGGGAGAGCTGAATGCTCTGATCCCCACATCTTGAGCCCATTTTTTCCCCCAGTAAAACACAGTGTGGTTACCAAGCTCAGATCCCCCAAATGCAGTATTTCTGCTCAGTCACCCAAGGAGCCATCATTGCATTCCTGGCTTTTAGGCAACAAACATTGGGAAATAAAGCAGATGCAGAACCTGTGCTTGCACAACCTCTGTGCTGCTGAGTCAGGAGAGTTACAGCTGCACAAACCACCCCAGCAATTCCCAATGTGAAAACCTTAAGGCACCAAGAAGTCTTTCTTAACTAAGTCTGATGTTTTACAGGACCTGAGGTGAATCCTTTAAGTCTTGATTCCATTATGGGCAATGCTCTGGGCCCCAGTTTTCAAAGACAAATCCATTTTTTACCTCAAATGATTCAACTACTGCTTTGCAAAAGCAACTGCCCCTTGGAAACCAATTTGAGGATGCACTGTTCTAAATGATTCAGCTTGAATTAACCTCTATGTTTATGTTGCTAAAGCACATTTCTGCCATAATATATACTGAGAACAAAGTGAATTTTAGCAAACTTTTTCTTTACTAAAGTCTCTTGTTATAAATTACACAAATAACTTTATAAACAAATCCCCCCCGCTTGCATTTTGTTTAAAGTAATAACTTTATATCATACAAATAAAGACATTTCAAGTATGAAAAGTGCATTATTGCAATAATACCTCTTTGCAAGTCCAAAAATCTTGGTTTAGAATAAAACTGTAAAGTGTAAAAAAGGAGTAAAACAATCAGTGCCATCTATTCATTCAAGAAGTCCAACATCTTAAAAATGATGCTTAGTGTGTTGCAGAGGCAGATTTACATCTGAAAGCAACATGTAATTGAAAAGAAGCTATGTGTGTTCATTGTTTTGCATTAATTTTTGTTTTTTGTTTTTTTTCCCCTAGTTTTCTTCACCTTTCTTGGCAGGAATTCTCACTACAACCAGTGCTTGTCCTCAGCCATCACCCATTCTGTGCTGCTGCCACCTGCATGGTGCCAAGGTCTTCATCCTCCTCGTGCATCCTCTTCAAACTCCCTGCAGGAGGCAAGAGGGAACTTCAGCCATGGCAAACCAGGATATTTAAACACTTCACATTGAAGTTTCAACTCAGCTTGCACACCAAAAGCCATTCCCCTTCCCAAGAGGTTGGGATTCTGTTCTCATTTTTATTTGGGGAGTGTAAAAATCACCTCATACCCAAAGCAGGAGAAGCTTCTCACCTGTGCTGCCAGATGGGACTGAGAGGGATCTCTCCAGCTGCAGAGGTGACATCATCTGGATGGTTAATTTTGCTAGATAGATGGCTTCATATTCCTGGAAAGATCCAAAAAATTGCAATTACTTTGGCATAAAGCTTTGTAAGGATTAGCAGGACTAAGTCAGAGAGCATCTCACAGCAAGGCACAGATTTGGGAGGAGGAGAATTCTTTGTTGCTTTGACAGGAATGACAAAAACCATCAGGAAGTCAGAGGAAAAGAAAAGTTCAAGGATGACTAAAGAAATGGCTATAAGGAACACACAATATTCCCTTTGCAGATCCCTCAGCACCACCCAAGACATTTCAGAGCCTCTGAATCACTGCACAAACCAGGATTTTTATTTCTCCTCCATTCCTGGATTTGCTTTGTCCAAAGCTTAAGTCTAAGGAAATGAGGTGCCCACTCATCTTCCTCCCAAGCTTTACTACAGCTCCTGACATTTCCTTCAAGGATATCTGTGTAGGAAATGTTCAGTCTAAGTAGAAATGTCTGTTTGGCAGGAAGATGATTCATTAAATGGCTTTTCAGTTATGATCAGGAATTAAAAAAAGTCACCTGAAGTTGATGGACAAATCCAGCATTAGGATTAATACAGAATCTTCTTTCTTGGACATAAGTAAATGCATCCCTTAAAAAGAGAAGGAGAAAACACTTCAGTGAAAAATTTAATCTTCCTTCAGATAATCAGTTTTTTTAGAACTACTGATGCCTTAAATTGGCTACCTAGAAACAGAGACCAGACAGGAATAAAGGAATAAAGGAGGTATTTATTTGAAAGGCCCTCAGGTACACACTTCAGGGTCCAGAGTCTCCTGCCTCAGTGGATCCCAAAATGGACACCCCTGGTCACGAGAGCTTCACACTTTTATATCAATATCAATTCACCAACCAGAACTCAGCCAATGATGTCACTCCCCCAAGCCTGCCCCCCTCTTCCCAAGATGAAGGTTTACAGTTCTTGTTTTTAGGTGTCCTTGAGGGGCAAGTTAGAGGTTTTGTTATGTCTATCTTAGCACAGAGAACAGCATAAGAGAGCAGCATTTAATAAGCTACAGTCACACTAGCAGTACAGGATTTGAAAAATGTAAAAGTTAAAACCTAAGGCATCACTACAGAAACCCTGAACTCTGACCAGAACTGGTCTGTGAAGCTGAAATTGCTTGGCCAAAGCAGCAAGCAGCAGTTGTGATGCCTTTTCCTGGCCTTAAAACCAAACCATGGTTGATGGGGAAAAAGGAGTTTTTACCTCACTATTTATTTTAGGATCCTTGGGTGCAGCACTTGGTCCAGGTGGAATGCCCCAAAAATGCATGCACACCTCACNCTATTTGCCCACTCCACTCTCAGCTCACTTTCCTCTTCAACACAGCCTTGGAACAGCCCCTGGGGCCTCTCCCATGGTTTTATCCATGGATGGAGGCTGGTGCCTTGCTTCTCTCAGCAGCAGGTGCCTAATTCTTAAAAAAAAAAGGATGTAAACACACCTGCAGTGAAGTGAAATGGAATAATCAGCCCCTGGTAAAATCTTAGGTAAGGCAGTTGTTACCTACTGAGAGTGAGTGAAAACACAGCTGTTTCTGTTCCCTCCAAACTCATTATTCACTCACACAACCTGAATTAAAACCTCCTCTTACCTGTACTTCACCCCAAATGTTTCCATTATGTATGCAATAACTAAGGCAGCACTGGAAAAAACAAATAAGAATTAGTAAAATAGATTTCAATTGTTTAAAAAATATTAATATGAGGATGGATCATTTCCTACCTTCGAGAAATCCCTGCATTTCCATGGACAAGAACTTTTCCTGAGAAGGAAAAAAAAAACCCCAAAATCAATCATATTTGTATAAATTGAATAAAATCCTTTGAAATGTGTTTTTCTCTTGTTAGGGAGAACTAGGCAGCAGCAAGGCACATCCAAGGTGTTGTGTTGGAACCCTGGGAGCTGAGAATTTGAAATTCTCTGTGCTGAAAGATCCACAAGAAAAAACTGCATTTGATCTGAGACCTTGGGATAGGCTTCCAAAATTGAGTGATGACATGAAAATCACATGTGTGTGGTTTGAATAGAAGGTGTGGTGTCACTGGGTGAAAAATTTAAGATTGAGGGGTTTNGTCACTGGGTGGAAAATTTAAGATTGAGGGGTTTGGAATATAGTAATATATATAATCAGACATGTGCCAAGATGGAGGTTTTAAGGTGGTGGCTAAATACTTCTTTTTCACTTTCTTCTTCCTTCTTCTTCATGGGTTTAGATGGTGTCTTGTAATTGGATAAGAAAATCTGCAGTGCTCAACTTAGGGGTTTGAATATTAGGTTAAAAATAAAAATAATTTAAGTAGAAACTCATTATTGGACAAACTCTCCTTCAAAAATCTTTGCAGAGCCAGAGAAATGCCATTATTATCATTATTATATAGCTTTGTTCCATCTTGTTAGCAGAGCTCACAGCTCCTAAGGCTGTAACATAGATAAGAACTAATAAACAACTGAGTTCTAAGAAGAAAAAAACACATCTCCTGTTCAATGCCAGCTCCCAAGTGAGGGTAAGAGGCTGGAAAAGAAACCCCACCCTGACAGTGTTGTCTTCCTTCACCCTGAATTTCTAGCTACACTCTGTCCATTGGGATACAGGAACAGGGATTCCTGCTCCAGGGAGGATTCTGAGTGCCAGGATTTGCACTTCAAGGCCAAAAAATCAGATTTAAGGTCACACATTAGAGAGGGGACAAGAATCAAGTGAAAAAACCCCAAACCTCAGAGGTTCATTTACCTGTTAAAGGCAAAAGGAAAGAACTCTGTGCTCTGAATTGGTCTAATATAGCTCAAATCAAGCATAATAAACTCCCACATTTAAGAAAAGCTCATATTTAAGAGCCTCTAATACATACCCCTAAGTTAGTTTTAGTAACACCTTAAGGAATGAAGGAAAAGTTAACAGAATTTTACCTCCACTCTGTAAACTTCCATCAATAAATTCTTTAGTCTGAAAAGACAAAATAAATGATGAGTGTCAAACTTTCAGATTATTTTAAATGCAAGTAGTGGTACCACCTAAACTGGGTGTAATTTTTCTATCAGTCTTTATTTACAGTGACAATAATGCACCTTTATGCAGACTTAATCACCATTTCTACTGGACATTTGTATTTCTTTTGTACTTTTAACTACTCCTACAATTGTCAGTGCAAGAACAGTGTGAAGGCACCTTTGGGTTCTTTGGTGGAAGAAGGAACAAAATGCTTTTGGTTCAGTTGCAATAAACTAAAGATACAAACCCACAGCTCACACCAAGGGTTTGTTCTAGCAATGGGCATTGTTTAATTTACAAGTTACTTTCTCATTCCTCTGCAGTAAACATGTTTTAAGACACTGTAAAACTTAGTTACTATTTTGAATTTGGTTTAGAATTTGGTACAAGAAATGTAAATATTCTTGGGCTCAAACAGAAGTTGGCCCCAGGTCGAGGTCCCCAGAATTCCCCCATGACCAAATCTCTGTTTTGAGGCCACACTTTTTAAATTTTAATCTCTTTTTTTTTATACCATAACAAGAAGCAGCTCTTACAACTCCACCTGTTTCCACACTTGTAAAAAGGAGTTAATTACACTGAATAAAGTGTCAATAATAAGGTCAAGAGCTGGCAGCACTTCCAGGTGCCTCAGGCTGAGTAACCCAAATTTGATATCTGTTAGTTCAGAAAACTCCTGGGCAATTCCCTTTCCCAATCCACCCACTCACCATAGGGAAAAATCGGATTATATTCTCCACTGGATTATCTGCAATATCCAAGACTAAATACCTGCAATGAGAACAGTTACTGTGAGTACACAACACCACTGAGTTGCTACTACTGGGACACACAGAGCTGCTACAACCCCTCCACTGCACTCACAGGCTTTAATTCCTGGTCTAAACTCCCAAATTTTTACAGTCAAGGAGCTCTGGAGTTGTCCTGGTGAGGAAGGGAGTGAGGAAACTCCTCCAACATCCCCTGACAGATTTGCCCTCTCAGAAATCACTTCAAACTGAAGACAAGTAACTGCAAACCATGGATAATCCTAATCTGCAGATTTGCCCAGAGTTCAGGATGAATAAAATCCATGGTTTGCATTGAAAGTCTTTCTGCACCTCAGCACGTTTTTCAAATAGTTCTGACAAAGTGAAAATATTTGGAAAGAACAGACACACACACAAAAAAAAAAATAATCTTGATCATTTCTCACCTAAATAACTGTTGGAAGTTTGGTTTAATAAAATTTGCTTCAATGTTTTGCCGTATGCATATTACATGGGTTATTCCATGTTTCTGGAGTATAGGTAGCTGTGGAGAAGGAGAAAAAATATCTTTTTTAAACTGTAGATTCATCTATTACATAGTAACAAAAAGAAAAGCTATACTTAGATACAAACTAGGGCTTTATCAAGGAAAATCTGAGCTGGTTTTCTAGAATTCAGAGTGTGAAAATGTTGTCTTTCAGAAAGAAAAAATCCTACCAGTGACAAAAAAGGAAGGCATTTCAATGTATTTATTTGTCTCTGCCCACCTTTCACTTTGCCTGAAACTGCAAGTCCCTACATGAGGGAGGAATTTGCAGCCAGCATTGGATTCTTGCTGGAATCAGACCATGAAAATAAGATCCTTTAAACCATGAGGCAAATTTGCAGAACCAAGCTGTGCCTTAGCTTAGTGTTTGACTTTATTGCAGATTTAATTCTCCTTGTTTTAATGTCTGTGTGTGAGTTCCCAGTTCTATCTGCCTTGCAACCCTTCAGCAAAGGAAATAGGAATTGGTAAAGTATCTCAAATGGTTTAAGTTTTCTAAGAAAAATGATATTTAAGACTCAATTTCAATACAAATAGCTCAGACCATCCCATAAATGCACCACACATTTCTTCCACTCTGGCATTTTTCATGTTCCAGTTCAGAACTGCAACCAAATTTACACCTCTATAGATACACTCGAGCAGATCTCCACAGTAACAAATCAAATCACCACAGCAAAGCTTCCTTAGGAGAGAATATTCTGAAAAATCATACCTTGCTTTTCATAGCTGAAGAATATGGGCCTAAAAATAACCCAGGTAAGATTTCCTAGGAGGCAGAAGAAGAAGAGACATTTAATCCCAACTCCAAAGGATTTGAAGTAGCACATTTCACTCACCTCAAACCATGGCCACAAATAATTTACATATTACTGAGATGTGTAATCAATGTCATTTATAGCAGGACAAGGAAAAGAAATTGGTTTGGCAGGGTAAGAGAAACATGATCTTGGTGCAGGAGATCTTGTTTTGGACCAGGAACAAAGTCCTTGATTTGGATTAAGTTCCAGGTTGATTCCTGCAGCTCACCCAGCCCCAGATCAAGTGAAGGGAACTCTCAGCTTGGTTTATAATCCTGTCTTGTAATTAATTCCAAATTGCTCTCGTGGAAAGAGACACACACATGGAAGTTCTTCTAGCTTTGGCCTAGCAGTGGAAAACTGGAAAGTACCAGTTTTTAACCATTTCTCTCCCCACCAATAAAGATATGCAGGTGTATAAATCTTATCTTGTGCAAAGGTTTGACAGACACCATGGTAGGAGAATTTTAATCATCCTGGAGAACACTCCCAAATTTAAGACAGAAGGCAAAGCTCTGATACATTTTTAGGAATCATCTAAAAACATTCAGAAGGAAAAAAATGTAATATTTGGGGGATATCTGGTTTAGTACTTGCACAGCACAGATACAAACACACCTGTATTCCAAGCTGGCAAATCCTCACCTTAATTAACTAATTAATTCTGTCTCCCATGGTGCTGCCTGACACTTTACAGGTAAAGACTGATTTTGATACCAGCTCTTTTTTCTCCTCATTAAATGCTCCGTGGGTTTTGCCTCAAACAGTAAATAAAAGTGTCCTACCTGCATCTCTCTCCTCATGGGATAGGTCCAATCCTTAAAAAAAAAAATTAAAAATAATTATATATACAACAGAGAAAAACATTCAGGCAGAGATCTGTACATTTTACAGAAAATAATCACCCTCTAAGTTCTGTACAGGCTCCCTGCTGCACATCAGGCACATCCCTGCTACCTTTCCACATGGATGCCAGCAGCACCCAAGTGCAAGGAATTCTATTTGGAAAGTTAAGGTGAAGAAACCTCAAGTAATCTACAAAGAATCCTTAAGGCTGGAAAAGATCCTCGTCAGCTGTACATCCACAGCTCAGCTTTCTGCTGGGAAACTTCCCTCTGAAGTGAGGAGGGGGAAAAAGAGAAAGGAAAACAGCTTTAGAACTCTCTGTACCAGCCAGAGAAGCAAAGGAATTCCTGGCTGGTGCATTCCTGCAGCCACTGAAATAACAGAAGATAACGAGCAGGCAACTCCCTTAAAATCCACACTGCCTCACCTAAGGCACTCTGACTGTGATATTCCAGATTCAGCTTGAACAATTCCAGAAATTTGTGCCCTCCACGACCACAGCAAACCATTAGAGCGAGTCTCCACCATTCCCCATCCTAGAGTAAATAACCACTCGTGTGTCCATGATCCTGCTGCTCATTTCCAGCCCAACACCCCTTCCACAGAATCCCCTCAGGGTTGGGAAGGTTCAGCTCCCATTCCCAGCTGTCCATTTACCACCAGCACTGCCCAGAGCAAATGCCAGGAGTGACATTTCCATCCTTTGCTCCGTTCTGCAGCAGCTCTGCCAAAGCTGAACAGAAAACTGCTCAGGCAGAGACTATTCCTGTCTTTCCTTCCCTACAACTCCCACTGGCCTCTATTAACAGGCTCTTACTCATTCCTTGACCCTCACACATGAAGGAGTTGGAGCTGAGATCCCAGTTACCATCTGGAGGTTAAAAAAAAAAAAGGGAATAGTCAAATATATCCAATAGACTGCATGCATTTATTTACATAACTCTGTTGTTTGATTCACACACACATCAGCAGCTAAGAAAAAACTTCCCCTGTGGTCTGACGTCCTCAAAAGTATGGGGAAGTTAAACTCTGAATATTCCAGCTGGGAGGAGAGGTCTGGATTACAGCAGGGAAAATCCCTTAAATTGCAGCACTGTCCACCCAAGTACCTCCACTTGCCCCAGTAGCATTAATTTCACATTAAACCTCTTTTTACCAATACAATAAAAATCCTGTGCTTCCCTCAGACACCCCCACAGTGCACAAGGAGGATTTTCCAGCTCTTGGTAGCGGAATTAGGAAGGATTTTAGTATCAGTGAAGTTGTTCCAGAAAAGAAAGCAAACAAACATTAAGCCATTCCAGACAATCCTTTGGATACCACCTAAAGTGGCAGCACAAACAGGGAAATAAAATGCACTGAAATGGGCTTTGCTGAAGACACACAAGTAGCTAAATTACCTCTGCATGTTCCAGCTGGAATAATAAACTCCTGGACGTAGAAAGGAGAAATGCTGTGACAAAAGGATGGTGTTTACAGAGCTGTATCCTTTGAAGGCTGACCTGAGAGGGCTCAGCACAACCCTGCTGGCTTGCTCTGTACACAAAACCATCATTCACTCCTCCAAAGGCCAGAAAACCCCAGGTCTGTCCAAGTTTAAAACCAACCCTAAGAGCAATAAACCCTGAAAAGCTTAAGCTGCACTCCAGGAATATACAAGCACTTTAGTGGGTTTATTACTCTGTTTGTAGAATTTAAAAGTCTTAATCTGGAGCACAATGAAAACATAAATTCATCACTATTTTGGCTTAACACCACATTGCAAAAATTCCTTTCAAATGCATCAGAGGCAGGAATTTTTTTAGTCCCAACAGCCGTAAACTGTGCAAAATAAACAGGTAAGACTTGAGCAATGCAAGTCCAAAGGGAAGCAAATCCCAAAAGACAGCACAGATGTTCTGAAAAAGAAAAAAAAAATGTCACTACAGGCCCCAGAGACTTGTGGTGTTCAGTGCCCTTCGAGGAGCCAGAAAGATACAGTTTCCAATGGGATTTAGTCTGCAAAATAACTCTCTGAAAGACAGTGTTTAAGGAAAACATTTAATCGGAGACAAGTACACAAACTACTGACAGAGTGATTTTCGTGAGTGCTGACAGCCCTTCAAGGCTTTTCAAACCAACAATGCCAGATTATTCAAATGTTATGCAAAGTTATGTAAAAAACCCAATCTATTAATGGAGACTGAACCCAAGCACAGGTTCCATTTAAGGAATTCATTCATCAGCCAGGTTTTCCACACTGTCTGGAGCACCCAGCAGACAAATAACAACTGAAAGCTTCTCTTTTGATCAGACCAAATGCAAGAATTTTGCAAAGAAAACAACTGGGGACGCCAGAGGTGGAGGGAAGAACAGCATTCCCTGCTGCCAAGGATTTGGGAGGTTCTCCAGAACAAGTGACAACTCTCTGGGAGACTCAACCATCAATACTTGCAAGACACTAAAGAGATGAAGTGCAAGAAAAACCCCCTAAACTCCAGAATTTTAAAATGAGATGATCTTACAGATCTCCCCACACAAGCAGGAGAAGGGGGAATAAAGCTCATTCCAAAGCCCCTCCCTTCCCCATCCCATCTCAAAGCTATGAATTAATAGATAAGACTCATCCACACTACAAAGAGCTTCTTGGTATCCAACATCCAAACTACACCAAGAGCAGCTCTGCCAACAGTTTGGGTTATTTTGTCTATATTTTGCCAGGGATACACATGTTCTTCCTTAGAACAGTTTAATGGCAAAAAGTCTCATGTGGGCTTTTTTTCTGTGAGAGTGACCTTGGCTAGGATTTAATCTAAAAAAAAAAATAGTATTATTATTTTTTTAAGAATTAGTTTAGCAGCCCTGACATTGAAAGTCTGTACCAAAGCACAGAGTGTGGTTTTTAAACACAGCACCCAAGCTGCATATGTCTCTCCAGAAGGAATGCAATGAAATGGATCCACGTGACCCAGCTTAACTGGTCCCTCACTGACAGCTGAAGTCTGCAGACCCATCTGATTTCACACATAAAATGTACATCCCCAGTCTTTGTCAAAGCTCAGCTCTGGCTGAAAGGCAAGCCCAGTTAGGATGGTTAAACTCCTGCTGCCTTATAATTAGTAGAGCCTGTAAACCACAGGCTGGCTCAGGGGAAGGGAACAGCTCTCAGAGGTGCTGAAAAAACAACCAGGAAAAGAAATCAAATCAGTAGTTAGAGGAGAATGACATCAGGAAGTCTCTTCTAGATTGGCACTGCTGCCTCTCACCTGCTTGGCATCACCCACCCCCTGCAATGACTCCTCCAGCTCCCCAGACCATCACTCAAAGCCCTTGGAAAAGCTGCCCACAGCTCCCAGTAAAACCTCCCCGACCACTCCTGGTGTCCAGCGCTCTCCCAACTCCCAGGCAGCTCCTTCATTGTTGATTTATAGCATCGCTTTCCTCTCCACACAGATCTCTCTTCCCATCACAATTCATCGCAGCAGGACTCCTGCATGATGGATTGTGCACCTCAAACACCCAGGGCTGTCAGAAGCCTCATGCCTGAAGCTGTTTCCATGCCTAGTGAAGCTGTAACACTCCAAGTCTCTCCTCCAAACCTGCTACAAGATTCTCCCACAAGTTGTGAAGTCGGAGCAGCAGAAACTGTTACAGCAGTGCCAGCCACGGGCTCTGACCTGCTCCAGCTCCTGCATCTGCTCTGGCCAAGTGATCTCCTGGCTCTGCCTTTAACCACTGCACAGGAAATTAAAATTACAGCCTGACTGCTGGATCAGAGCACTCAGAGGGCAGGATTCCATCAGCTGCCAGCAGCACTGTCATCCCCCTGCCCGGGCTGCAGCCTGGATTGGGGCTGGGTCCTGATCCCACAACAATGACCTCAACACAAAGGCTATTGATGCTTCATTCCCAGGCAGCTCTAAGTGTCGTTTCCATGATGAAATGAGATCACACCTTGGGTTTGAAAGTATTTTACATAGCCCAGCGAAGTGGAGGAGAGGGATGTTATCATTAAAAACCCACACAAAAATCTAAATCAACGTTTGTGAAATGGAACAACTGCAGATGGGATGTTGAAATACCAAAGCAGCAGCAGAGCACAATCATTTGCCATCTTTTAATAAGAAAGCAGACAAACCAAGAGAGGCACTGAAAGAATATTCAAGGAAAATATTTGAGTATCACTGAAACCTGTCACGTCTATCACTGTGAAAAGTGGTACTTAAGAGCCTCAAAATTAGCTACAAACAGGAATGAAGTGAAAGGTTGTGTCTTCAGCTTCAGTCATGCTTCATGTTCTTGGACAGTTACAGTAAAAAATGAGTTTTTTTATACAAATAGAATTATTTTAGTTGGAAGGGACAATCATTTAGTGCCTGACCAGTGTGGCTTAAATATATATATATTTTCCCCACATAGAAATCCTAGTGCGAGTCTATAAAATACACAAAATTAAACCAAATCCTTCAGTTCCCTCAAGGTGTGGGCATGGCACTAACAAGTTTAGGGAAGGTCTGGACAGTGCTGCTATCCCAAAAGTGGCTGAGGGCTGGTGAAAGAGGCTGGAGAAAGGGTGAGGTGACATTCCCACCCTTGCACAGCTGATTCATCCCATGGCCACCACACTCAGGAAACCATACAGGGATGGAAGCATTTTTACAGGGAATTCTGTGTATTTGTCAAGAGCACTCAAACAATGGGAAGGCCTCACCAGAGACATTTTTGCTTTTGAAAATACAAAGGAATACAAAAGCAGGAAGGTAGAGAA
This sequence comes from Erpornis zantholeuca, assembly GCA_013400515.1. NCBI lineage: Eukaryota > Metazoa > Chordata > Aves > Passeriformes > Timaliidae > Erpornis > Erpornis zantholeuca. The sequence continues at coordinate 111,579 of VZTN01004832.1, read as the reverse complement.
GAGCAACAACAGCAGGTGGGAATGATGGAGCACATGGAGGAAGGAAGAAGTGGACAACAAGGAAAGAAAGGTTATTTCAGCAGAGAGAAACACAAGCCATGGAAAAGGATGAGAGGTAAAACTAAAGGAAAAGTAGAAAGGGAAAGGAGAAACATAGCAATTCTTCATTGCCCCACTCTCTAACACTGGTCCCAAAGACACCTTGTTAAATACCATCAGCACACAGGATCAGCAGAACTGATAAAATATATTTATCATGTACTTTTATTCCAACAAAATTAGAAATAAAGCAGTGGAGGCAGAATCCTTCAGTTGACAGGAAGCACACAAAGCTGAATGCCACACTCATCCTGATTATCAGAATTGGTAATAACAGTGCAAAAATGGCCTTTTTCATGCCCCCTCTTTTTCTAACTCATGTTTTGAGCTATGCCAAGATCTCTTTGCAATCATTGAGATAAAAAACCCCAAAGACACTTTAATTCCCAAATTCTACAAACTGCTCCTGTGTGGATCCCAGCAGGCTCTCCCTGGATGGGAGGCACAAGGGAATGAGGACTGACAGACTCCTCAACTTGGGCTGCCACAGAGCACTTTCCTGATTTATGTAAAGCAGTCTGAGAGTATCCCACAGAGTTGTGATCAAAATCTGTCACCCAATTTACATCTCCCAGCACAACACAGCATTTGTTCTCCATTTTTTGGGCTCTATTATGTGGGCAGGTAAAATAATTCTAATGATACAGGCTTCCTACTTATTTTAAAGAGTCTGCAGAGGAGGGGGGAAAGCTCTGTTTTAAGGAGGTTATTTGTGTTTCCTATCAAAAGGGAGAGTATAAAAAAGTTTAATAGATTTGTTCCACCTTTAGACAGACTGCATCACTTCATAGTTAAAAAAAGCAGTCAGAAATCCATTAGCATTTCAGACTAAATATAGCTGTCAAAAATGTAAATTTCTTTTTTTAAAAAAAACCCCATGTGCTAAAAAGAACTCAGCTTTTATGCATAATAAAAAGGCAAATATGTCTGCTTAGTCAATACACTGCTAATTTAATTACAAAACCCATGGAGAGTCCTAAAAAAAATTCTAAATACATCATGAACGCTTGGTTTGCTCAGCCTGATTGCAAGTGAATATGTTTTAACAAAAAAATAAACTGGTAATTGTTGCTGTGTTCTCATTATATATATCCTAGTTCTTCTTCTTGTTTAAAACTTAATGGGAAAATAATTTCTATTAAATTCCTTCAATTATTCCAGTCCTTATTGACCTTCTTTCCAGAAGTACTAAGATGTCTCAGTACTAATAAGCCAACATGTACTAATTGTTATTAACCTGACCCTTTTTAAATGGGATTTTAGCCATATTTTTCCCTCCAGCATAAACATGTAACACAGAACTTCTCAAATTTAAGAAAGTTTGAGACCTGACCTTGGAAAATGTGCTGATTTTAGGAAAAACCATAAAATATCTAGGCTTTAAAACGGTCCCACATCACATCTAATCACTATTACTCATAAAACTGAGATATTCACTCTCACCAGCCTGTAAAAGAACACACAGATCACAGACATTCCCAGTAGAAACCAGAAAAGCTTTGCCAGAATTATGAGTTCCAGGTTTTCAGGCATTTCCCAAGCTCCCAAAAGCACCAACAGCCAAGAGAGGTTTAAAAATCCAGCAATCCCTACCAGCACTATGGATTAGGGACAGGGCAAACAACATCCAGGCTGGAAAAGTGACCTATTTATCCAGAGCACATCCCTGCAGCCTGCCCTAGTCAATCCAGGCTGCTCTCTCCCCTAAACCCTTTCCCATGTGCCAGGAAGGAATGGGATGCCGTGCAGCCAACCAGTGATTTGGCTTTATTTTTAATTATTATTCTTATTATTAAAGCTGTCACATGGGCACGAGTGTCAGCTGGGAGGAGGGAGCTGGGGGTGGCAGCTGGATGGAGAAAAAGAAGTGGCAAAGCTGCACTTTTGAGCAGCAGGAAGTCAGCCAGGGATTCCCCAAGTTCTCCCTCCTCCCCTTCCCAGGATCTTGAAATCAAATCTGCCAAGGCAGCATTAAACTATCCATTGCCAACTTCCTGAAATATTAGGGATTACTCCTCATTAAAGAGCCTCCTTGTTGCAAAGCACAAGAGATGACCTCCTGCTTTCCAGGAAAATCGAGATTTTGTGGGCAGAATGATTTCTGTTTCCTCAGTTTCCTTTTCCAAAGCTCTGTCTTAAGGATTGGGCTTAAGTCTCTTACATTTTGCTCTTAACAATTGACCTCTGCAAGAAATTTAACATTCACTGCTGGCTTTCACTTTTCTGTTTCCCCAACATACACCAAGTATTTATTATCTTGTATTCAGAGCTTGGAATTGATTTATATGATCTTGTACTTACACCAAGTCACACACAAAAGTAGTATGTTGAAAGAAATTCTTAGAGTTTTTAGAATCAGTTCTTGAAAATCCTCACTCTGTGAAGTTCTAACACACTACATATCACATTATTTAGAGAAAGACCACAGAAAAGGCAAAAAATAAAAGCTACTCTGAAGGATACTACATTATAATCTCTGTTTTCATCAGAGACTGGCAGTGAGCTCTGTTTTTATTTTTACTTTAACCCCACATTCCTCTAGCCATTTTAGATAAAAAGCCACCCAGGCTAATTTCATTAACCACTCTCAGACAAAAAAGTGGATAACACTATTGGCTTCTCCAGAAAGAAAAGTTATTTTAAAAGAAACAAATTATAAACCTCATAGGGTGGTGGATGATTTGTGCTGAGATACAAAGTGATTACAACTTTGTGAGAACAACTAAATGACTGATAACACCTCCAGAGCTCTGAAGTGATGGGGCTATGAAATCCTGACAACAAAAACAACAAAAAGAGTCACTCCCGTTTTTCAGATAATTTACCACCATAACAGCATTGAGCAATGCTGTTCAAACAGAAATAAATGCTGATGTTTAGAAATACATTACAATCTACAGACGTAGAAGAGCTCAAACAACTCTCAGCTTCCCTCACGCAGGCAGTGACATTTTGCATTAAATATTTGAGGCCACCAAAGGGGGGAGGGGGGGGTGGACATTCGGGACTGTTTGTGACACACAAAAAACAAATCAGCAGCGTCCAGGATCAGCGCCGGGGAGTTCAGCCAAGTTCAGAAATCAGACACCGGCGCTGACCCGGCTCCTGTGACACCGCGCGGCTCGGTCTGAGCGCACATTGCCACCTGTCCTCGTCCGCGGAGAAGTCCTGGCTCTGGAACACGGAGAAAATACCTCCCCGATGGGCTCACCCGAGCGCCGGATGGTTTCTGGAGGAGCGGAGAGGTGGAAGCGAGCGCTGGGAAGGGACACGCAGGTACTCCCTGCTCACACAGGGGCAGCCGGCGGCACAGGGACACGGCTGGTGGCCTTACAAAGGCAGAGCGATACGCAGGGGGAGCGAAAGGGCGGATAACACAGGCTGTGACACACTGAACGCAGAAAAAGGGAATATAAAAAAGAGTGGGAGCTGCTATGGGTGGCCAAAAGCGATGAAGCGGGGGTGCTCTGTTCCCTGTATGCGAGCGTGGCGAGATTGCCCAGAGAAGCTGCGGCTGCCCCATCCCTTGGAAGTGCTCAAGGCCATGTTGGACAAGGCTTGGAGCAAGCTGGGATAGTGGGAGGCTTCCAGGCCGGAGGCACCAGGGAGGGGAGATGCCAGAGGGCTGCGAGTCTGCGAGGGCGATGGAAGCAGCGGAGCCCGGCAGAGACCAGGGAGGGAGGATGCGGTCGGTGGTCACCAGCACAGGGCGGGACACGGACCCGCGGCCTGCGATGGGTCCCAGCGGGAATCCCGCGGGAAGGGGCGCGGAAAGCACCGAAAGGCTGTGAGGGGAAGCCCCGGCGGGGCCGCGGGCCGGGCGTGTGCGGGGGACCGGGCGTGTGCAGGGGGCCGGGACCGGAGCTCCCGCTCACCTCAGAGTCCTCTTTGGCCTGCGGCAGCGCGGGGAAGGCCGGCTTGGCGAGCTCCATGGCNCCCCCGCCCCTTTCCGCCCCGCTCCGCCCTCAGCGCTCTCCCCTCCCCTCCCGGCTAGCTACCTTCCCGGTTCGTTTAATGAACCTGCTCGCAACCCCGAAATTCGGGGTAATTTACCCCAAAGTTTCAGTAATGGGCGCTTCGCCGTTAACGGTGACCAGGGCCCGGCTCGGAGCGCCTCACGCCGGGCGCGGTCCCGCCATGGCGGGGCCATTAACACTCCCTGTGGCCGTCCCCTGACATTCCCGAGGGCTCCTTCTCCTCACACGCCCGCTTCCATCTTGCCTCTGTCGCCCATGGGAATGACGCTGCTGCCTCACATTTTAGCTGGCAATGCCAAGCGGGTCATCTCTGGACTGCCCACGGAGGTGTCCAGGGAACGCCGGACGTAGCCTCGGTGCTCTGGGCTGGGTGACAAGGTGGGGACCAGTCGCAGGTTTTACTCAAGGTTCCCAGAGGTCTTTTCCAACCTAAATGGCTCTGGGATCTCAAGTCAGCTCCTCTTTGTGTGATGCCCTCAGACACCTCAGTGTTGGGGCAAGAACCTGTTTTTCTGCTTTTTGAGGTCCCATGCTCTGAGAACTCCAGGAGAGCTGAAGAGGGACTTTGGAAAAGGGCCTGGAGAGACAGGACAGGGGGGAATGACTTCCAAGTGCCAGAGGGCAGGGATAGATGGGATATTGGGAAGGAATTCCTGGCTGGGAGGGTGGGGAGGCCCTGGCACAGGGTGCCCAGAGAAGCTGGGGCTGCCCCTGGATCCCTGGAAGTGTCCAAGGCCAGGTTGGACAGGGCTTGGAGCAGCCTGGGATAGTGGAAGGTGTCCCTGCCATGGCAAGGGGCTGGAATGAGATGCTCCTTAAACTCCCTTCCAACCCAAACCATTTTATGATTCTATGAGACTTCACTTTAAGCTGCAGTTTTTCATTCCTGTGCTTTCTGATGAACCAAAAAACCTATACTGGTGTCACTGGAATTTCTGAGGGAAGCTTAATCAAAGCAAGTAAAGGCAGTGGGGTTGGTTGCTTTAATAAAATTGGAAGTGTCCTTTTGGAACTAGCCCTGGAATTTTAGACTTTTTATTTTTAGAGCACCTTTCTGCTGTTTTTACTAAATAAAACTTTGAGAAACCTTCAACAATCACATTTCAGCAACCACTCCCTCAGCCAAAGGCTCATCTTGCTGTTTACATCACGGTAGTGCTCAGAAATGGACTTTCATTTCACATTCTCATTGTTCCAGGCATGCTGGCTGTATGAGCTGCACTCAAAAGGGTGTTAAAACTAAACCTGAGATTTGCATCTTTACATTCCTGACACAGCCACAATAGGAAGAAAGGTCTGTAACAGCCATATAAACAGGGAAGTATTGCTGCCTGACCTGTTTTAACTGTTCTATACCTTACACTACCTGCTTTATCTCTGACTGGAAAGGAAATAAAACTACAGCTGTTAAAACAGCCAGGGAGATGCTGTGTGTTTCCTGGGAAGGCAAGAGCTTATCTAATGTTCTTGTCTGTCACCTGAGCATGCCCAGAGTAATCCAATTAGGATAATTAGAAGTAGCCAGAAGTGCAATTCAGTGCACTGCTGCTCCAGTCCAACATTCAGGTGAGCTGCACAGTGCAGTGGATCTGTGTGCACTCCTCGGGGTGGAACTGCTTGGAAAAAAAAAAATAAAGCTGATGCCCTTAAAAACACCACCACCTTGTTTACTTCTTGCAGTAATTAAACACCAGTTCAGGTAAATCCTATTCCTAGGGATTTTCCCAGAATTCAGCAGCAAATTAGTGTGGCCAGGTGGGCAAAGGCACCTGGTTTGTACCAGCCACGGTGTGGCCACAGGACCTGTGCTGGCACTGCTGAGGCACCTCCAGTCCTGGAACAGCTCTGGGCCCCTCATGGAGAGGACATGAAGGGGCTGGAGCATGTCTGGAGAAGGGAATGGAGCTGGGGAAGGGTCTGGAGCACCAAGAGTGGCTGAGAGAGGTGGAAAAGGAGCTCAGCCTGGAGAAAAGGAGGCTCAGGGGGAACCTTGTGGCTCTGCACAAGTCCCTGACAGGAGGGTGCAGCCGGGGGGGGGGTCAGGCTCTGCTCCTAGGGAACAGGGACAGGAGGAGAGGGAATAGCCTCAGGCTGCACCAGGGGAGGTTTAGATTGGATATTGGGGAAAATTCCTTCATGGAAGGGGCTGTCCAGGCCCTGCCAGTCCCTCCTCTCTCCAAGGGTTAGGCTGCCTCTGGTATGGGAGGAAGCAGGACTCCAATCCCTACACCAGAGAAAAGTTGCTCCTGAAACTCAGAAGACACAAAATTCACCTCTCCATGAGAGCTACACACAAAGTCCACCAGGATAAACAGATTTAAACAGGTTTTATTCATAAACTGTTTGGGGAAAGGAGATTTACTGATATACAAAAAGTCAAGAAATGAACTGACTTTCTTCGGTTTGCGAATCCCTTCAGGCATGTTTATAAATTCCCACCATAATTGCTAAGGGAACAACACATCTCCACACATTTGACTGAGCCTGGGCTGTAATGAACATTGCATTTCGGAATTGTACAGAAAACACATTCCTGTAGCCAACTTGCAACTAGCATTCCCAAAATTACTAGCTACATGCTACACAAACACCTTACAATGATAATCAAGAGGTACATTATTTCTCTCTTTTTTTCTATGCATTAACCCAGTAGGATGTGTACAATCAATCACAAATTCTATGGTTAATTTACACAGGTTTGTAGTCAAGCTTGGACTCCAGCTTCTTGGAATCAGCCACTTTCCTGACAGCTTTCATGAAATCTTCCTGAACTACGAAGTCATGATCGGCACGGATCGCAAACATCCCTGGGAGGGAGGATTTAACAGTGTCAAGTGTGAAGACAGAACATGGAGTTTCACTCAATTTCAAATGAAAACTGATCCAGGTTATGCTGTTTGCATGTGGAGCTTCCCATGTCTTGGATGTTGGAAAGAGGAGGGAATTCACCTTTCTGAACTAGGGGATTACTAGTAAGAAAATTTGTTTAAACTCTGAGTGTGCATTTAGTGTGTTACTCTGCCTCCTGATGCCTTAGGTTTTAACTTTTATATTTTTCCAATCCTGCCCTGCCCAGTGTCACTCTGCAGTTCCCTGGAGCTCGTTCAGTGCTGTTCTCTCATGCTCACACACACACAACAAAGCCTCTCCAGCTCTCCAAGGACACCCAGACCCTCCTAGGCCCAACAACTGCAAACCACAATCTTGGGGACAGGGGGGCAAGCTTGGGCAAATTCCATCCTTGCCTGGCTTCTGCTTGGGGAATTGATGTTGAGATCCAAGTGGGAAGAACTCGGGAGCTGTCCTTGTCCATGTTGGGATGCACTGAGGCAGGAGCCTCTGGAGCCCAGAGTGTACCTCTGAAGGCCTTTCCAATCAATCCCTCCTTGATTCCTTTACTCCTATCTAGTCTCTGTTTTTAAGGCATCAGGCCATGCAGGCAAACCCCGAGTGTACAAATTTTCATGTGGAAAAAGCATAAAATAGCATCAACTCTCCAGGCACACAGGTACCAAGAGCCCTGAATTCTCTGCAAAAAGGAGAGAGTTTCTGGAATGTATCTGGTTCTACTGAGACAGTGGGACACATCAGGATCAGCCAACAAGTGGTTGGCTCAGATGAGCTCAAGTGAAATGTTCCAGTAGAACATTTTTGAGCTCCTGGGTTTAATCCACAGAGAAACAGCTCCAAGATTTAGCATTCAGCATTACCCAAGATTTAGCACATCCAAATGAGTTAAGGAATTACCTGCTTCAGTACAGACATTTCTCAAGTCTGCTCCATTGAAGCCATCTGAAAGCTTCACGATTGCTTCATAATCTGTTCATAAAACACCAATGCCCGTTAGAAATAAATCACCTTTCCCGTTAGGGATGCCAATAAAATACATATCCCAGCTACCAAACAGCCACTTGGATTTCAGTGCAAACAGAGAGCTGCCCACTGGGCTGATAAATTAACTGCAATCATCAGCTGTAACACTCCTTCCATTAAAAAAGAAATGTGTGGCAGCCAGAAGCTCATGTTACATAATTAAATCCCAAAGTTACCAACTTGTGGTTACAAGAATCAACATGAAGTGCATAAATGCTGTAAAAACCCAGAAAACTTATTTCCAAGTGATCATAACTCAGCCCCTTTCCACTTCCAACACTCCCATCTAATAAAGGCATTTAATGTCTTAGTATATTAAGACATATATTAGTATATTAAGTATATTAAGTATATTTCATGCACTTAAAGGAGTAGTGATCATGGTTTTAATTCAGTGGGAATCAATTTCTAGACCACTGTGTCTGCTGAGCCTCCAGCAAGTTCTGATTTTTGCAAGGCTGCTTATTAAAATTATCACCTCCCTGGAAAACTTTTCAGTTTCCCTTCTGTATAAAATTCAAAACATTGGAACTGAATGTTTTTATCTCAAGAATCCAAAAACTCCTAAAGATGAGAAGTTCTTCAGCTGTATTTTAATTCCATGTAGTACAATGTCCTATAGAAAAGTCTTTTCATAACTGGAAAGTTAAAGAAACCATGTGAGGGGAGTGAACAAGGCTGAACAGTGCAAGGCTTGTGAGTTTAGGGTTTTCAGCAGACACCAGGACTGGAACAGGACAATCTCATGCTGGAACCTGAGCAGGTTCTTATCTTTGGATTTTAATGCAACTCCCACCTCAGCCTGCTGCTAAGTCCTGGCCTTCTTTTAGGGATATCAAAGCTGAGCATCATAGTCTTTGCACATCACATTCAGGAATTTATCAAGGACCTGACACCTCACCTTGCTGAATGGCAGAAGGAATGACCCTATCCTGCTCCCCTCCAGTGCCAAAGACACAAGAACAGCATGAAGGAGAATCTGAGAATCCCACAATGGTTTGGGTTCCAAGAGACCTACAGGAGCACCTCCTTCCAACCCCTGCCATGGCCAAGGACACCCTCCACTTGCTCCAAGCCCTGTCCAACCTGGCCTTGGACACTTCCAGGGATCCAGGAGCAGCCACAGCATCTCTGGGAAAACTCTGCCAGGGCCTCACTACCCTCACAGGGAAGAGCTTCTTCCCAGTATCCCATCTATCCCTGCCCACTGGGAAGCCATTCCCCCTTGTCCTGCCACTCCATGCCTCGTAAAAAGTTTCCCTCCAAGAACTTTACCTCAGCTTCACGATTTGCTTTGGAACTCCTTCTCTCTCTTAGCCTGCAGTCACATGCAGGTTTAAGCCAACACTGCTGCTAAGAAAAGCAGTGCCCATCCCTGGCTCTCCCCCAGCTCACTCCTGCTCTCCCTGTGCTGAGCTGCAGCTGTTGATGCAGCCAGATGGTGCCCGGGATCAGCTCCAGGGGCTGCAGGAATCGCTGCTGTCAGCAGGAGGGGGTGGGGGTGGCACGGGGCCCTGGGGCACTGCTGCACTCCCAGGCAGCCAGCGCCGCTTTAAAGGCAAATCCCAGCCCCAGTCTCGTGTAGGAAAGCTGTGAGGAGTCACTGTGAAAGCAGGGCTCTGGGCAGCTCAGAGCAACACAGCCCTTAAATAAACCCTAATAGTAATTTTATCTTACTATTCTCCCCTTAGGCTCCTGAGAGAATGATCCACAGCACTACCCAGACAACAATTTTCCTTATGCCATCTCCAAACTCCAAGGTTTTGATGCCTTAGGTTTGAACTTTTCTATTTTTCCAATCCTGCAGTGCCCAGTGTAACTCTGCAGTTCCCTGGAGCTCGTTCAGTGCTGTTCTCTCATGCTCACACACACACAACAAAGCCTCTCCAGCTCTCCAAGGACACCCAGACCCTCCTAGGCCCAACAACTGCAAACCACAATCTTGGGGACAGGGGGGCAAGCTTGGGCAAATTCCATCCTTGCCTGGCTTCTGCTTGGGGAATTGATGCTGAGATCCAAGTGGGAAGAACTCGGGAGCTGTCCTTGTCCATGTTGGGATGCACTGAGGCAGGAGCCTCTGGAGCCCAGAGTGTACCTCTGAAGGCCTTTCCAATCAATCCCTCCTTGATTCCTTTATTCCTGTCTAGTCTCTGTTTCTAGGGAGCCATTTAAGGCATCAGTTTCTCCCTGACTTTTAAAGATTGCTGCTCTCAGACTTCTTCATCAACAGTATTTCTTTCATTGAGGGGTGAATGAAAACACTCTTTAGTTGCACTAAGCTGTTCCCTTAGAAACAGGAAACTGCCTGATGAGAACCACGTTGATTTTCCAGTTTCCAGCTGGGCTCCAAGGGTTTATATTCAGTTTTCCTTTTCAAAAGGAAACTGTTTAACAACAGTTCAATCATGATGCATTAAAAAAGAAAAGCAGCAGAATTCCAAGAGGGGAAGTTGTGTGGGGAGTGTAAAGGTGGGAATACAATCAGAATCATTGTAACAACTCATCCTCTTCCCTTCTTTACAAACAGCAGTGGGAATGACAGTCAGGGTACCTCTACTTACCTATTTCACCATGTTTAGTGATAGGACCTGCATGAATCTTCAAAATATCTAATCTGGCTTGTTCATTTGGTAGATCGATATCTAGAAAGAATTACAGCTTCAATAAAAGCAGAAACCCACAATTCCCATGGGATATTTCCTCCTTCCAGCCACTGGGAAGCAGAAACTCACGGATTTTTCTATCCAGCCTTCCAGGCCTCAGCAGGGCAGGATCCAGGGTGTCAGGTCTGTTCGTAGCCATGATCATTTTAACTCTGTGCAGAGTGTCAAATCCATCCATCTGATTCAACAACTAACAGAGAACAGGACACTGGTTTTAAACAACCCCAAACCTTCCCAGCCTGATTTGTTTTCCTGCCTAAGTAATTTCACCAAGATGAAAAGCTTTGAAGATAAGTAAAAAGCAATCCTACAAAGCCTCAAGCTCCCTGAATATTTCATCCCAAGCAATGAAGGGCTGAAGAGAGACACTGAAAATGCTTTGCCCAGAGAAAAGGACATTGAGCAAAGCTGAGCTCAAACGTGAAACACTTGACTAAAACAATGAGGCAAAGAAAACACTGCAAGGACTAAAGGAGCCAATGGCTGCCTGACACATTTGGATTGTAGTGCAGCAAGTCCAGGACATTCCAATTAGACTTGAAGAACAGCCTCTGGAATACTAATCCACACTCAGGAAGGCATTTCATTGTGAACACTCAAAAGCACTCGCTCTTTGATCACAGTGATTTCATTCTCTGTGGAAGGCAGACACATTCTTTTGAACCAGGCAAACTGTTTGCAAACACAGGCCAAGGAAGGTTCCCATTAGCTTCAGAATTCCTAATTGTCACCAGTGGCTTTAATATTCTCTTCACACAACCCAATTTACCAAAGCAGTTAATACAGAAACAAAGAAATACAACTGCTCCTCCTAGCTTTGAAAAGCCAACTGTAACAGTGCAAAAATGTTACAGACAGAGCCTTTGGGATTAAAAAGGTCAGAGAGGGGGGCCCTCAAACCTTCAGAGATGCAGGGAGCAGCAGTAAGCAAAAGAAAATATCCCAAATAATTACAGCAATTTAAAAGATTCAATTAATATCCACACTGAACTCATGGTTCAATTCTCAGGATGTGCAGCTGCCTTTTGTAAAAGCAGCACTTAGCTCACTTCTAGTTTAAGATTATGAACCCAGAAAATGTTCTGCCAAGGCAGAAACCAGGTAACAATTCACACCAGGTAACAATTCACATCTGTGTAATTATTTAATGTTCAGGACACAGTCAGGAATTGGACACTCACCTCCATCAGAGTCCTCTGAATTTCTCTATCAGCTGATGTGCCTTCGGAAAAGCGGCGCCCACCTGCAGCACACCAAACTCATCAGTTCTGGTATTTGGTTTTTGCCTTTTAAATGGGGGGAATTGACTTTATAGCTGATTTCAGCCTTAAAAGGAGAGCCCAGCCACCCCCCAGGCCACGAGCCTTACCAATAGCATCGATCTCATCCATGAAAATGATGCAGGGCTGATGATCCCTGGCATAATTGAACATCTCTCGGATGAGCCGAGCGCTCTCGCCAATGTATTTGTCCACTATGGAACTCGACACCACCTTGGGAAGGACAGAGGACATGGGTGAGGAGGCTGAGAGCAAACAGAGCCCATGGGAGTGAGGGCACTGCCTTTAACACACCTTGAGGAAGTTGCAATCCAGCTGGCTGGCAACTGCTCTGGCCAAAAGGGTTTTTCCTGTACCTGGACAGAGAAGAGATTGGAGCTGTTTGATTACTGACTCAATGCTGCCTGCCAGTGACTTAAAAGGAAGGGAAAAAAAACGGGAAAGAAAAGAAAGGGAAGAGAAGAAGAGGAAGGAAAAAGAAAAAAAAAAGGGAAGGAAAAAATAAAAAAGGAAAAAAGGGAAAGGAAAAAAGGGAAAGGAAAAAGGGGAAA
>VZTN01004832.1:53174-92132 GCA_013400515.1 Erpornis zantholeuca | reverse complement strand
GCGGCCCCTGGAGCCCGCGCTGCTCCGGGCCCGAGCGCAGAGATGGCGGCGGCGATCGTCCTGCTGGGGCTGCTGGCACTGCCAGCCGTGCTGCCCCGCGGCGCCGAGCGACGCTGCTTCTGCCAGGTGGGCACCGCGGGGGAAAGGGGTGGCAGCGGGATGGCAGCTGGGCTCGGTGCCACCGCGCCGCTCGGAGCGTCGGGGAGAGGGGGGGGAAGTGTCGGGAGGAAGAGAGGTTTGGAAGGGGATTGGTGAGCCAGGTGGAATTCAGCGGCGCGGGAAGGACGTGGAGCTGCTGGGGCGAGTCCGGAGGAGGGCAGGGAGATGCTCCGAGGGCTGCAGGAACTTTCCTGTGTGGGAAAGCTGAGAGAGCTGTGTTGAGCCTGGAGGAGAGAAGGCTCCGGGGAGACGTTACAGTCCCTTCCAGGGCCTAAAGGGGCTCCAAGAGAGCTGGAGAGAGATCTGGGACGAGGGATGGAGGGACAGGACACAGGGAATGGCTTCCCACTGCCAGAGGACAGGGTCAGATGGGAGGTGAGGATGGTGAGACTCTGGCATAGGGTGCCCAGAGAAGCTGTGGCTGCCCCTGGATCCCTGGAAGTTTCCAAGGCCAGGTTGGATGGGACTTGGAACAACCTGGGCTACTGGAAGGTGTCCCAGCCCATGACAGGGGGTGGAACTGAATGAGCTTTAAAGTCCCTCCTAACCCAAACCATTCCAGGATTCTGCGATTCTCTTCCATGCCATTTTAACTGTATTCTCTCCCTGCTGCCATCAGAAAAGGGGAGTGCTCTGACTCGTTGAGCATTTCTTCCCCAGCCACCCCGGTGCCTGTCCTGAGATGTTTCGGGGATGTCATTACTATAATGCCTGGGAGTTGCTTCATCCATCCCCTCTCCTGCCTTGCTGTTTTCCCAGCTCTGCTGTCCAGGAGAGAGTGTGGCTGCAGCAGGCTCCTACCACCCTGCCCTGCCATGCCCAGGTGTGAGCTGGGCTGCTCTGCTCTTTAGAGCTCTTTCAGGGTTAATTCCCCTTGTTGTGTGCCAGGTGTGTCTCCAGCTGGCCCAGTGAACTTGGTGCAGCTTCTGCTGAGGTACAGTAATGAGAGAACTGGGTACAGTCAACCAAGTAGCTGGATTTAGGGAGAGATCTCTCTGCAGTTCCTTCTGCCATCACTTTGCACCAGCAGAGTGGCTGCCCCATCCTTGGGAGTGTCCAAGGCCAGCTTGGACAGGGCTTGGAGCAACTTGGGATGGTGGAAGGTGTCTCTGCTTGTGGCAGGAGGTGGAATCAGATGGTCCTTAAGCTCCTTTCCAACTTGAATCATCTCTATGATAAGCACATCTGCAAGATCAAGGAATGAAGATGTCACAATGTGTTTAGTGCTTTTTTTTGTCGCCTTTGGAAGAAAAGCAAGCTTTTATAAAGGCTTCTCTTGCAGTATTAAATTTCTAGTGCTGAAAGGTGGGTCAGAAATTGAGATTGGAGAAAGAAAACAAATGAAATTATGCTCTTGGCTTTGGCTTTGCCTTCTGGGGTGGCTCTTGACACTTTCAGCTTCCTGTGGAAATGGTGATGCCCAAAAGATAGGCTGGAAATAAATCTCCATAGACCCATGTCCATAGAGCAGGAATTTGTTTATTGCAGTGCTGGTGGTGAGGGGGATTTTTCTTCCAAACTCACCCACCTTTGTCCAGTGCTGTGGTGTATTTATGCAGTAAAATTTGCTTAATGTTACTGTGTCATTACAACATCATCCCATATGCACTGGAAGTCATTTACATAGCACGATCTCATGGTTATTAGATAATGTTTTTGCACTGAGCTTCCAGTTCTCCAATTCTGGGGTCTTCAGGGGTCTTCGATGAAGGCTTCTAAAGTCTTCTTCACACTTGAACTTCTCAACTTTGTCTTCAGGGCGTGCACAATTATGGTGCTCCTCGGTCCATCTGGTCTCAACTGGCCTAAATTCTCTGTTTTGTGGCTAATTATCTTTGCACTTGCCAATTTCTCATTAGTATTACATTTACCTATCTTTGAAACTATGCACCCAGTGAGGTTTTTTCTCTCTTTTTGTCTATTTCAAATTTAAGCAACTAGTTAACCATATAAGGTTATTCATATCAGGTTATATAGGTATCAAAAGTTATGATTCAGGTTATATAAGTATCAGGTTATATAGGTATAGAAGTTATGATTCAGGCTATATAAGTATAGAAAGCTATGCTTCAGGTTATATTCATAAAAAGTAGTGATTTAAGTTATATAACTTAAATATTGATATTAGGTTATAATATTGATATTAGGTTATATGGATATCTTATAACCCAGGCTATATAAGTAACTTTGACCTAAGTTATATAGACATCAATGGTAAATAAAAGCCCTGCTGGTAAAGAATTGAAAAACATGCATTTAGATTCTGGATCTCTGCAGGGTTTTTCCTTGCAGCTTCCTGTAAGCAGAGAGGTCTCCTAAGGATTGGATGTTGAATCAGGGGTGTGGAATGGGATAAAGAGCTGTAACCACTAACTGAACTGGCATTCTGGCATGGCAGTGGCAAGGCTCTTTTCCTTGGGCACGAGGAACTGGCATGGTGCTTTGTGCACTGTTGGGTTTTTGCAACACACTTTTCGTTCTGTGGAGCAGCTTGGTTTTTCCCTACAAATGTTTAGGTCAAGGTTTTTCATTACCTTTAGGAAGGGGTGTCATGTAGGGCAGCGTTTCTCAGCCTTTCTAACCACCAAACCTTTCAAATCACACCTGAGGGCTGCCTCATGTTTTGCTTAAAAATAATCTCTTGATCCTCTTGTGCAGAACTGGTCTGGTGGTTTTTATCTGCCACCAAAGAAAATATAGGGCAAGCCTTAAATGCTCTGGTTTGCCCTCCTTTGTTTAGCTCCTTGAAGGCCTGGTACAGCTTTTGGTTTCCTCCTGTGAACCACCTTGTGCTGTCTCATGAGCTGCTCAGCTGAAGAAGCCTAAATGTGGGTGACTGGAGGAGCTCTGACTTGTCTGTCAGCCTGTGCTGGGACAGTTTGACAAGGGCCACTTTTGGGAGTGCTGCTCCAGCAATATTCCAAGTGCTGACTTCAGCAGGCCGTGATTCTGGAATGGGTGTTGCACTCCTGTCTGTCTGCACCCAGGGCAATGTGTCACCTGCTTTTTGTCACTGTTACTTTATCTCCCTTCCTTAGAGACCAACCAGTCCTGAAATTTTTATTAGAAACATCCATCTGTTGCTAAAAACACTCATGTTTCAAATACTGTTTCCTGCTTTCCGAGCTCTGATTAATATTCCAGTATTGAAATTCCCTCAAACTTTACAGGCAGCTCATCCCTGCCTCGAGATATTCCTGTTTGCATCACAGCTTTAGTCAGCCATGGATGTCTTCTGTATATTCCTGGTAATTATTGTTCATTTGCTGTTTACAGGCTGAGGCAGCTGCATTAAGGCTGTGCTGCAGGTGTTTGGCAGAGGGGGATTTTGATGAGGTTTCCTGTCTGGCAGAGGGCTGGTTCCCTTTGGGAATGTTTCTGTGGGCAGGATGCTGTCATTAGGGGTGAGTCTGGCCATGGAGAGTTTCCTCCTTGGTACCTGGACAGGCTTTTGAGCTCTCTGTGCGTTCCTGTTGAATTGGTGTTCACTTGGCAGCCTCCGGGGCAGGAATTCATTCCTAGCACAGTTCCCAGTTTCTCTGGGGGAGCTTCAGGAGGAGTTTCCAGGTGGAGAGAAGCAGATATTTGGAGGTGGATTCTGCCCCTCTGCTCTGCTGTGCTCTGGTGAGCATACCTGGAATTCTGTGTCCTGCTCTGTGATCCTTCCGGAGCAGGAGGGACATGGAGCTGTTGGTGTCAGTGCAGAGGAGGCACCAGGATAATCAAAGGGATGGAACAGCTCTCCTGTGAGGAAAGGCTGGGAGAGTTGGGATTCTTCAGCCTGGCAAAGACAAAGCTTCAGGGTGACCAAACTGTGACCTTCCTGTACCTGAAGGGAGCTGACAGGAAAGATGGAGACTATTTGCAAGGGATGGAGTGCCAGGACAAGGGGGAATGGCTTCCCACTGCCACAGGGCAGGGTTAGATGGGATATTGAGAAGAAATTCTTCCCTATAAGGGTGGGGAGGCCCTGGCACAGGGTGCCCAGAGAAGCTGTGGCTGCCCCTGGATCCCTGGAAGTGTCCAAGGCCAGGTTGGGTGAGGCTTGGAGTAACCTGGGCTACTGGAAGGTGTCCCTGCCTGTGGCAGGGGGTGGAACCAAATGGCCTTGAAGATCCCTTCCAACCCAAACCATTCTGGGATGCTGTGACAGCCCTTCAGCTTCTGTGGTTTGACCCCATCCTGAGGCTCCCATGTGAGATTTGCTTTTGTGTGAATTCTGGAAAATCTAGTCCTTGTCTTCCGGGCAAAAGATGAGGATAAAGGACCTGGAGTGGCAGGTACTGTTTCCAGGGCAGGTGCAGGAATGACTGTCCTCAGCTGGCTGCCAGCAACTTCCTCCAAGTGCACTGGCAAGGATGAAAGGGAAATAATTTCATAGAATCATAGAATATCCTGGGTTGGAAGGGACCCACAAGGATCATCAAAGTCCAACTCTTTTATGCAGGGTAACTGCTAGGAAACTTCTGCTGAGGGAGCAGGAAAAGTCTCTGCTCCCCATCAGCCTGGGACTGCTGTGGCTTGTCCAGAAGAGCAGGCAGTGCCAGGGAAGCTGGTACAGTCTAAACCCAACCCCTCAGCCTCTGTGGCATTCCCTTCCCTGTGCCCTGTTGCAGCTGCAAGTGGGAGATGCTGGAAACACTTTTCCTTCTTTCCTGCCTGGCTGTGGTGTGGGACAAAGCAAGAAGAAAGCCTGAAATCCACTGAAACAGGGAATATTTCTGTAATGTTCAAGGGAGCAGAAAGAGTTGGGAAGAGCAGCCTGACAGGAGGCTGGGACGGAGGTGAAGGAGGTTGAAGCAGAGACCAAACCCAGGGATTGATTACACAGAGTCCCCGTGCTGGTGTTCCCAGCCGTGTTACACACACCAGGCGGGTCCGTCGGAGCTCGGCATTACAAGCACGTCTCCCTCGGAGCTTACTCAGCACCCGGAGCCGCTCCTGCCGCGTCTGTCCCGGCGGCTCCGTTGCATCTCTTCCCAGTGGGAAAGCCCAGCCCTGCCCGTCAGCCCCGTGCCAGGTTCTCACACCCAGGCGGGTGGAGCAAAACCCATTACCGGTGTTCTGTTCGGTGATTCACGGTGCCTGCGGGCACCTGGCACGTGTTTGGGACTGGATCCATCCGTGCTTTATCTCAAACAACTGTTCTCGGTGTCACAGGCTGAAGATGTAGGTAAATGTTTTGTTTGTGGGGTGGGAGGAAGTGTTTTGAGGCACCACCCACTGGAGGGCACGTTTGACACGTGCTGTAGCTCACCTGCTCTGACAGCAGGAGTTGGAGTCCCAAACCAAGTGAGTCTGGCTGCATCCAGCACTGCAGAATGGGTTTTGGGGTGGTCATGGAGCAAGAGGGAACTTCTGGAATGAAGAGCAAGCCCTGCCAAGTGATCTGACACTGCCACTTCCCTGAGTCTTAAAGTGGCTCAGCTTAAAGCTGTTCGGTGGTGGCATCACTGGGGCTTTTGATGCCTTAGGTTTGAACATTTATGGTTTTCCAACCTTGCCCTGCCCAGTGTCACTCTGCAGTTCCCTGGAGCTCGTTCAGTGCTGTTCTCTCATGCTCCCACACACACAACAAAGCCTCTCCAGCTCTCCAAGGACACCCAGACCCTCCTAGGCCCAACAACTGCAAACCACAATCTTGGGGACAGGGGGGCAAGCTTGGGCAAATTCCATCCTTGCCTGGCTTCTGCTTGGGGAATTGATGCTGAGATCCAAGTGGGAAGAACTCGGGAGCTGTCCTTGTCCATGTTGGGATGCACTGAGGCAGGAGCCTCTGGAGCCCAGAGTGTCCCTCTGAAGGTTTTTCCAACCAATCCCTCCTTGATTCCTTTATTCCTGTCTGGTCTCTGTTTCTAGGGAGCCATTTAAGGCATCACTGTCACCAGGGCTCTGAGGAGCCTCAGCTCTGGATGTTCTTGGTGCTCCTTCTCTTCTGTGCTCCTTTGGCTGTGAACTTGGGTGGGTTGGGCACACACAGAGTGGGGAAATCGCCCATTTCTGCCCAGTCTGACTGAAATCCTTGGAGGAAGAAGCATTGAGCAGAGCTGGAGTTTTCCCAGCACTTCCCCTTTGCCCCCACAGGTGTGTTCAGGGTGACACTGAGGCTGATCCCACCAACAAACTGATATTTGGAGAGCTCCGAAGCACAACCCCCAACCAGTCCTAAGGATTTTGGGATCATCTGCAGTGCTTCACTCTGGATTATATTCAGGATGAAGTTGGTTCTGGCTTGAATTGGTCACCAGGCATAACAAAAGCAGGCCTGGCCCCAGTGGTGCTTCCAGTGAGAGGTTGGTGGGAGCTCCAGTGTCCCCACTTCAAGGGATGTCATTCCTTTGGAGTGACATATTTATCAAGCGTGGATTCAGAGAGCAGCTGAAGATTATCCCCAAATCTTTTTGTGGGCCACTTTTAGACCCAACCTTTAAGCTTCCTGCCTTGAAGGATGCCAAGATTCCAGGAAATAAAAATGTGGTTGGTTGGTGGTTTGCTGCGGTTAGTTGTTTTGATGTGTTTTTTTTTTTAATATATATATAATTTTGAAAGAGCTTTTAATTGGGTAACTGGATTAGCAAATTGCTACTGTTTATTTTTACAAGGGTGATTCAGGTTAGTGGAAAGCTTAAATCACTGTTAATCTTCATTACCATGCAAAATGCAGGACAGAATTCAGTAAATGTGTGAGGGTGACACACTGAGCTTCAGTGTAAACACTTAAAATATGAGTGAGCCTGCAAATCATGCTGTCTCAACAAAACAGAGTTGCTCCAGTGGGATAGGGAATTCTGGCTATTTTTTCTCCCACCTCCCCCCCATTTCATGTGACTCTGTGCTCCATTTCTGCCATCCTCCTCTCTGCTACATTTCCATGGTGGTAAATATAATGGTTTTATTTAAGTTGTTGTGTAGCTCTTGCTGAATTATGAGGAGCAGCTGAGGGAGCTGGGAAAGGAGCTCAGCCTGGAGAAAAGGAGGCTCAGGGGGGACCCTGTGGCTCTGCACAACTCCCTAGGGGCAGTCAGGGGGGATCAGGCTCTGCTCCCAGGGGACAGGGACAGGACAAGGGGAAACGGCCTCATGTTGTACCAGGAGAGCTTTAGGTTGGATATTGGGAAGATTCCTTCATGGGAAGGTTTGTCCAGGCCTGGCACAGCTGCCCAGGGCAGTGGTGGATTCATCATTCCTGGAGAGATTTAAAAGCTCTGTGGATGTGGCACCTGGGGATATGGTCAATGCTGGGGGAATAGTTAAACTCAGTGATCTTTTCCAACCTGTATGATTCCAGGAGTCTGTGATTTCCCCAAGGACTCACTGGGGGTGTGGAGGAAGCAAAACTACTTCTGTGTTGAGCAACTTTGTCGTCAGCCAGTATGGGATGTGTCAGGAAACCACAGCTGAATTTGTGCTACTTCTTTCTTTGGGTTTTTTTTTTCCTTCGGGGCTTGCACAAAGCCTGCTGAGTTGTTCAGGATGATGCAAGAAGGATCCATCAGATTCAGAACAGATGTTTTCTTGCCAAATGGCTCTCTGAGGCAGGGAGAAGGACTTGTTGCAGTTAATCACAGAATCATGGAATGATTTGGGTTGGAAGGGACCTTAAAGCTCATCCCATTCGCCTGCCATGGGGCACCTTCCAATATCCCAGGCTGCTCCAAGCCCCATCCAGCCTGGCCTTGGACACTCCCAGGGATCCAGGGGCAGCCAAAGCTTCTCTGGGAATTCCATCCCAGTCCCTCCCCACCCTCCCAGCCAGGAATTCCCAATTCCCAATATCCCATCCATCCCTGCCCTCTGCCAGTGGGAAGCCATTCCCTGTGTCCTGGCACTCCATCCCTTGTAAATCCTCTCTCTCCTTCTTTCCTGTCAGCTCCTTCAGGTACTGAGAGGCTGCACTTAGGTCAGCCTGGAGCCTTCTCTTTTCCAGGCTGAACAATCCCACCTCTCCCAGCATTTCCTCCCAGGAAAGCTGCTCCATCCCTCTAATCAACGTGGCCCTGATTAAACCAAATCAGTGGCTGCAGCACTTCTGATTAACAACAAGGACTTTCTTTGAGGGCTCTCATTGGTGTCATTGTTGCCTAACTGGTCCCTAATGCAAACTCCAGCTCTCAGCTCTCAGCTCTGTGTTTTCCTCCAGGAATGGCCTCCTGAGGCTCTTCCAGAAGGGAACCTGAGCTGGCAGCCTGTGGCTCCCAGCTGTCACAGCAGCCATATCCATTCTGCTTAAACTTAATGTGACTCACTGGTAAAAGGAGAGAAAATGATGAATTATTTTATTGTCTGCAGCGTTAAAAAGTCCTGGCTGGGTTGTTTATATTTGTTTTATTATTTTTGATGGTTTTGATTTTGATTTTTTTTTTTCTCCCCCAGGTCACTGGTTATTTAGATGACTGCACCTGTGATGTAGAAACCATTGATGCCTTCAATAACTACAAACTTTTTCCCAGACTGAATGAACTCCTGGAAAGTGACTATTTTAGATACTACAAGGTAATTTTCTCATACAAGAATTGTAGTTACTTGTGTGCTGCTCTCTTTTTTTTTTTTTTTTTAATCTCCCTTGAACTTATTGCTGATCTTTAAAAAATCAGACACCTGCATTTTGACCCTGATCTTTCAAGGGTGCAGTCAGCATGTTGGACCCTTCTGTTATGAGGAGAATCTTAATAAGATGCAACATACCTTTAAGAGGATTTAAAAGATATTTTCTTACCCATTTTTCCCCTCTTAAGCAACACATTAATGAAAGGTCCTCCTTTGGTGAGCTGGGATTTAAAGATGTTGATGACCAGTGATGCATAATGAGAGGATTCACAGTGACTCCTCACTGACATGGAAAACCTGAATTAGTTACCCCACACTCAGGTTCACTGATGGCTGTGATGCCTTAAATGGCTCCCTAGAAACAGACACCAGACAGGAATAAAGGAATCAAGGAGGGATTGATTGGAAAGGCCTTCAGAGGTACACTCTGGGCTCCAGAGGCTCCTGCCTCAGTGCATCCCAACATGGACAAGGACAGCTCCCGAGTTCTTCCCACTTGGATCTCAGCATCAATTCCCCAAGCAGGAGCCAGGCAAGGATGGAATTTGCCCAAGCTTGCCCCCCTGTCCCCAAGATTGTGGTTTGCAGTTGTTGGGCCTAGGAGGGTCTGGGTGTCCTTGGAGAGCTGGAGAGGCTTTGTTGTGTGTGTGTGAGCATGAGAGAACGGCACTGAACGAGCTCCAGGGAACTGCAGAGTGACACTGGGCAGGGCAGGGTTGGAAACATAGAAAAGTTCAAACCTAAGGCATCAGCTGCTGCTGCCAGACATTACAAGGATTGGATTCCATGAGCTGGATTCTGCTCCTGTTCAGTCAGATTCCTGCCATCCCCCTCCCTTCCAAACCCACCAAATCTTGTTAAATGTGAATTGTTTTGGAAGAATGATACTTGATAGCAAGTCACGGAAGAGAAAGATTGGGATTTGTTAAAGAAGTTCATGTCCTTTCTCCTTCCAGGGTTGGGGGTTGTAACAGAAATACTGAGATTGCTCTGAATGAAGCATAGAATCCTGGAATTCCAGAATGGTTGGAGTTGAAAGGGACCTTAAAACTTATCCCATTCCACCCCTGACATGGGCAGGGATGCCTTCCACTATCCCAGGTGGCTCCAAGGCTCATCCAGCCTGGCCTTGGACACTTCCAGGGATCCAGGGGCAGCCACAGCTTCTCTGGGCACCCTGTGCCAGGGCCTCCCCACCCTCCCAGCCAGGAATTCCTTCCCAATATCCCATCTATCCCTGCCCTCTGGCAGTGGGAAGCCATTCCCTGTGTCCTCTCCCTCCATCCCTTGGCCCCAGTCCCTCTCCAGCTCTCCTGGAGCTCCTTTAGGCCCTGCAAGGAGCTCTGAGCTCTCCCTGGATCCTTCTCTTCCCCAAGTGAACACCCCCAGCTCTCCCAGCCTGGCTCCAGAGCAGAGGGAACTGATCTGGACCTCAGAACATTTTGGAATCATGGAACTGTGTGTGTGGGAAAGCACCAGAAGAAAGATCCAAACAAGGATTAAAAGGATAACCTGGACTGATAACAAGGATTTAAGTGATGCTATCAATCCAGGTCACCAAGGAATTGTTGGTGTGAGAACAAAGAAGTGCAGAACTTGGATTTCTCTTGGAGAACTGGGAGTGGAAGGTTGGCTTGGCTGCATGGAGGAGATGTGTTACTTCATGGGGTGCTGTGTTATTTGCAGGTAAACCTCCAGAAACCTTGTCCTTTTTGGGATGACAACAGTCACTGTGGGATGAGAGACTGTGCTGTGCAGCCCTGCCCCTCTGTGAGTACCAAACCCATCCTTCTGCATCTCTTTGTATTGAACTTCTGCACACCAAGGGGAAACAGCAGCCAAGTGACTGAACCTTGTTCTTTTAATTATAGCAAAAGTGGGGCTCTGATGGAGCTTTCATGGGTGCAGCAGCATTGGTGGCCATGAGAAATACTAAATACAAAATACTGAATTCTGAAAGTGTTGAGACAGGCTGGGATTTTGATAGCTGACCCTCTGCAAGCTGCCAAAACCTTCTCATTTTTTCCATTAGTAAGAAGTTTTAGGGCAATTCTATTATTGTTTTTGTGTTTCATTGACAGAATTTTACCCTATTGCCCCATGAGCTGCACTGTGTTTTAGTTTTGGCTGATGAATTGGAACTAAGAGCTCTTTTTTTGAGGAGAAATGGCTTTTTCAGCATCCTATTTCCCAGGGCACTCTTGTCCCTGTATTCTGGACAAAAGGATTTTGTTCCCTGAGCTGTAAGAAGCCATCCTGACTGCAGGGGTCTGCCCAAAAAGAAGGGGGTGAGGAGGTGAGGCAAGCACAACTGTTGGCTGGTGGTCACTTTGGGGGCATTTCATGTTGACAGCCAGCACAGACTGTCTTCACTTTTGGATTCTAAAATGGAATGATGATTTTTTTTTTCACCTCAAAATAACCCTAAATGTGGTTTAAATACTTTTTTCCCCCTTGAAAACTCTATTTTTGGTACTGATTATGATTAATGTGATGGAGTTTTGTTACAGTTACCTCAGTTTTAGCTGAAAGTTGTTCTTATTTTAAGAACTGACTGTCCTTCCTGCTCTTAATTATTTTGATTTGGGCCCATTTCACCCTGAAATCAATAAAAACACCTCCTATTGCTTAATCTTTCCTTTCTTGTGCTCCATGCCATGCTAGTACTTGCTCCTCCAGTGTAGGAGTGGTTTTATTGCCTTCCTGCCCCTGGGGAAAATGGAAGTTGAGGAGAATTTAGGGTCTGGTTGTGTGGGGCTGACAGGGCTGGCATTCCATGATGGAATGGTCAGAGGGAAGTTTGGAATGTCAGGTATCAGGGCTTGGGTGATGCAACATCTGAGGAGGCACCTGGGCTCCTGCCAGGAAGGTGATGCCAGACCTGGACTGACCAGAGGCAGCTGCAGCTCCCTGGGGTTTGTGTTCCCCAATTTGGGTAAGCAAATCAGAACCTGACACAGCAGCCATGGAAGGCTGCAGACCTTTGGAGAAGAGGAACTGTGCTGAAAAAATCTAAATAAACCACTAGGAATATTGCTTTTCCTTGGTCTGGGGAGGATTGAGGAGCTGGGCTGAGTGCTTTGATCACCTGCTCACCCATTTGGGATGTGGTAACATCCCAAACCTTGCCCAAAGATGAGGCTGAAAGGTCTCATCAGCCCCACACGTGGCACATGCTTTGCTTTATCTTTCAGGATGAAGTCCCTGATGGAATCAGAGCTGGAAGTTACAAGGTGGGTGTGTCTGAGCACAAAAGGATGAGGTTTATTTTGTGCTCCAGTTCTGTGCCATAGAACTGATAAGGTTGGAAAAGATCTTTGGGATCCTCGAGTCCAGCTGTCACCCCACCAGCCCATGTTCATCACTAACCCATGTCCTCAAGTGCCACAACCACATGGTTTTTGATCACTTCCAGGGATGGGAATTTTACAAGTGCCCTGGGCAGCCTGATCAGTGCCTGACAACCTTTTCCATTAAGAAATTTTCCCAAATATTCAACCTAAACCTCCCCTGGCACAACTTGAGGCCATTTCCCTTGTTCGCTGGGGGCAGAGCCCAATCTCCCCTGGTGGCTCCCTCCTGTCAGGGAGATGCAGAGACTGAGAAAGTCTCCCCTGAGCCTCCTTTTCTCCAGGCTGAGTCCTTTCCCAGCTCCCTCAGCCCCTCCTGGTACTCCAGACCCTTCCCCAGCTCTGTTCCCTTCTCTGGCCATGCTCCAGCCCCTCCATGTCTTTTTTGTCATGAAGGGGATTTGAGCAAGGGTCAATATTTGTCCAAATTCTCTTTGCTCCAAATTTTTTACCCTCTTCAAGTGCTTGGGATGCCAGGAGCCTCTGAGGTGGCTGTCCTGGAGCCAGGTATTCCTGACATCTCTCCAAGAGCAGGTGTCACCAGGCACAAACAGCTCCCACGGCAGTGCCAGAGGCTGCCCCAAGTCCCTGCAAGACTCATCACCATTGCATAAGCCTTTGGATATCTGCAGACATCCTGTGGGAACACAGGGTGGGGTGAATCATGAAAGGGTTTCTGGGGCTTAACCTGGATAGTGCAGTAAAGGCAGAATTGAAACAGCAAAAAAAAATATCCCTTTTTAATCCTCATCCCTCCCCACCCCTTTGCTTTCCAACCCAGTATTCAGAAGAAGCCAATAACCTCGCTGAAGAATGTGAAGAAGCCAAGAGACTTGGAGCTGTTGATGACTCTTTGAGGTTTGATTTCTTTTTCCATAATCCTTCTTTGTCTGGAAGGAAAGCTGGGATCAGGGCTTGAAAAAGCCCTGCTGCCCCTGGCCAGGCTATTTTTTCCTTATTTTTCAAGCTCCATATCAGGAAAGAAAGAATCACAAGTGCAGCTTCTGTTTCTTGTGTTGTTTATTAAGTTCTTATCTCAATTTCTCTGTGCTGCTCCTGCCTGAGCTCAGCACTGCCAGAATCACTGCACAATGGTCACAAGGCCTTGAGCACAGAATGTTTTAAAGACCTTTTACCCAATTAACAGTTCCAATGTAAGATATTTTCAATAATATACCAATAACTATAAATCCTATTTCACACATTTCTTCTTCCTCAAACCCATCCTAGCAATCCCTCAGTGCCACCAGCACAGCAGGAATGGAGGAGAAGGAGAAGAAGGAAAGACCCAGGGCCCCCACCCTGAACCCTCCATGTTTGTCCCCATTCACCTCCATACAAACCCCAAAACTCTGATTTTTCACCCCGTGATAAACTAACTCCAATCTGTCTCACGTTCTCGATCCAAAAGTGTTGGGAGCTTTTTCCAGGGGCACAGATCAAAGGCTGTGTCCCCCTGGGATGTCAGGGGAGGGTCCCAGACCCCCCCAGAGCAACAGGAAAGGTTTTCCAGTTTTCCTGGACCCCAACAAAGGCTCTCTCTGAGACTCTTTCCCCACGTTTTTTTGCAGCACAGAAACTCGGCAGGCGGTGCTGCAGTGGGCACAGCACGACGACTCCTCAGACAGCTTCTGTGAGGCTGATGGTACAGGCACCTGGGAGGGCTGGCAAGGCTTGGGATGGGATTTAAGCACTTCTGCACAACTTAAAATCATGCAATGGTTTGGGTTGGAAGGGACCTTAAAGAATATCCAGTTCCACCCTCTGCTATGGATGACACCTTCCACTATCCCAGGTTGCTCCAAGCCCTGTCCAAGCTGGCCTTGGACACTTCCAGGGGTCCAGGGGCAGCCACAGTTTCTCTGGGAATTCCATCCCAGTCCCTCCTCACCCTCCCAGCCAGGAATTCCTTCCCAATATCCAACCTAAATTTCTCCTCTGGCAGTGGGAAGCCATTTCCCCTTCTCCTATCCCTACAGTTGCTGAGGTAGAGCTTCTCTCTGGCCTCTTCACATCCTGGAATGTTGCTGTGAGGTCTCTACACAACCTCCTCTTCTCCAGACTGAACAGCCCCAATTTCCAGGCCAAAGTGTAATTAATTTCAGCAAACCTGGATAATAAATAGCATTTCTGCTCTTTTCCACCCCCTGACCTCAGTATTTCGAAAATAATCCATAAATATTTCTGATAAATCTCCCTTGCTGCTCAGGGCCTTGGCTGTGTTTAGCAAGGTGGGGAAGAGGTGGCTGCACCAGCTTTGGGAAATGTCATTTTCCCTCAGGAAATCCTTGTCACTGACCCAGCACTGTGCTCCACAGACATCCATTCTCCTGATGCTGAGTATGTGGATTTGCTCCTGAATCCAGAACGTTACACTGGCTACAAGGGGCCGGATGCCTGGAAAATTTGGAACAGTATTTATGAAGAAAACTGCTTCAAGTAGGTGCTTTGGGGGGCAAGTTCCATGAGCCTGAGGGTGCTGATTTCTGCAGAGAGGCAGAAATGAATCCTCCTCCTCCTGTCTTTGCTCCAGTGCCTGTGCCAGGGTGGGATACACCAGGGACAAGTCATTTGGCTGTCCCAAAGGAAGATGCTTGAGCTTTCCTGCCTGGTTTTTTTCTAAAAAAAAAAGAAGAAAACTTCACCAAAACCCCACAGAAACCCAGAGGTTGCTCTGTCCTTCCCCTTGCTGAGCAAAGCTAAAGCATGGAAGGGGTTTTTAGATCCCCTCAGGCTGTTTGAGTGCAGAAGTAGCTGCTTCTGCCCTGCTCTGTTTGTGCACACGAGGAGACAGTAACTTATTGACATATCTTATTTAAATGATTTTTTTTTCCCCCCCTAGGCCTCAGAATGTAAAAAGACCTTTGGCATCTGGCAGAGGTGAGTCATTTATTTATCTCACTGAGTGGGTTAGTGCTGAGCTGATCCCAGCTCCAGGAACAGTGAGTGTTCTCTGGGCTCCTTCTCCTGCTGGGTGAGAAATATCCTCTAGCTCTGGACCAAGTGTAGAATTTCATGGCACCTGGAAGTGGGCTTTTCTAGCACCCATTGTGGAAAAAGAATGTTTGATCTTCCAGTCCTGGAAAAAACATGAGTTTTGGAGGGACTGGGAGCAGGGCTGGGCCCTGAGCTCTCCCTGGGTCCCTGGTGTCTGTCCTTGGCAGTGCCAAGCCATCTGTGACAGATTGAAATGAGAACCTGGCTGGGATCCTGCGTGGAAACCACCCAGGAGGAGAAGCTCTGCCCTAGAGCCAAGGGCAGGCAGTGTAAATAAAAGCAGGGAAGGGGTTTGGAAACACCAGAACATCCTCAGCCTCCAGCAGTACCCTCTGCCATGATCTCCTCATTTTCCCCTAAATTATGGAGGTGTTTACCCCCCTCCTTTGACCCTGGTGCGAAGGAGTGGCCTCCTCTTCTCTTCTCTTCTCTTCTCTTCTCTTCTCTTCTCTTCTCTTCTCTTCTCTTCTCTTCTCTTCTCTTCTCTTCTCTTCTCTTCTCTTCTCTCCTCTCCTCTTCTCTTCTCTTCTCTTCTCTTCTCTTCTCTTCTCTTCTCTTCTCTTCTCTTCTCTTCTCTTCTCTTCTCTTCTCTTCTCTTCNTCCCCTCCCCTCCCCTCCCCTCAGGGATGTACAATGTCCCTGGAAATATCAGCTTTTACTTCCTTTGCAAATATTGATCCCTCCTGCACTGCTCAGGTTATTCAGCACCGTTGCTCATCCTGTGTCCTCACTGCTGCACTTGGGCTTTTCTGTGCTCAGAACATTTCCAAACCTCCCTGGAGGTTGTCAGAGCAGATGAACAGAGCAGTGCTTGTGTTTTGGAGCTCGAATTTTGGTTCTGTGTAATTTTTTTTATCCTCTTTTTCTCTCTCTCCCTCCACCATTTGTGCTTTTTTCCACCAGAAGATGATGGAGGTGAGTGGCACTGTTTGTTTTCACTGATAACAGAAACAAATGGGGTGTTTTTATCCTGTGTTTTTATCCTGCTGTCACAAGCTGTGCCATTGCACAGTGCACCTGGCTGGCAGAATTATTCATCAGGCAAAGCAGAAGTTATCATGGAATCACAGAATATCCTGAGTGGGATCACAAGGATCATGGGGTTCATCTCCAGGCCCTGCACACACACCCCAACAATCCCACCCTGGGCATCCCTGGCAGTGTTGCCCAAACACTCCTGGAGCTCTGGCAGCCTCGGGGCTGTGCCCATTCCCTGGGGAGCCTGGGCAGTGCCCAGCACCCTCTGGGGGAAGAACCTTTCCCTGAAATCCAACCTGACTCTCCCCTGGCACAGCTCCAGCTGCTCCCTGGGTCCTGTTCCTGCTCAGGACCCTGTGCAGAGATCCCTGTGAGCTCCCTAGCTCAGCCCATCCTCGTGTGAAGGACTTGAAAGATCCACCAGCATTTTTTGAAGAGCACAAGTCCTGTTTGAAGGCAGTCACTGAACTGTGGGAAGCCTTTGGGAACAGGAATCATCCTGAGGTTTTTTCAGTGCTTATTGCTGAGAAAGCTTTGAACAGACTCAGAATCCCAAGAGCCTCTGGAAGCTGGAGGAGCTGGGTGCCCAACTCCCTCAGGCCCCTCAGGGAAGGGCTGTTCCCCAGAGTTCTTCATTCCCCACAGGCTCTTTTTGTCTCTAAACCATCCCTGATGCCTTAGGTTTTAACTTTTGTATTTTTCAAATCCTGTACTGCTAGTGTGACTCTGAAGTTTTCTGTAGCTCGTTAAGTGCTGATCTCTATGCTAAGACAGACATAACAAAACCTCTAACTTGCTCTCCAAAGACACTCAGAACAAGAGCTGTAAACCTTCCTCTTGGGGAGAAGGGAGCAGGCTTGGGGGAAATCACATCATTAACTAAGTTCTGCTTGGGGAATTGATGCTGAGATCCAAGTGGGAAGAACTCAGGAGCTGTCCTTGTCCATGTTGGGATGCACTGAGGCAGGAGCCTCTGGAGCCCAGAGTGTACCTCTGAAGGCCTTTCCAATCAATCCCTCCTTGATTCCTTCATTCCTGTCTGCTCTCTGTTCCTAGGTAGGCATTTAAAGCATCATCCCCAAACCCTGATCTCCAGATCAGGGAGCAGGGATAGTGAAACCCTGACTCGTGGGATTCTCCACGCTCGGCTGCACTCTGTGGTTTTTTGGTTGGTTGGTTTGTTTGCTTTATAAAAATATCCCTCTCCCCACTCTGCCCAGAAGAGGAAAGCAATCCCTGATCCTTGTTTTTCCCAACACTGGGCTGTTCTGCCCCCCCCAGCCCCCTGGGGCAAGCCCACGTGCTGCTCTGAGCTGCTGTGTTAGAGAAGCATCAGTCACAAGGGTGGGCAGGAAAACTCTTTTCATGCTCTTTTAATGCTCCTTTCCCAATTCCTTTGAACTGGAGTGGGCAGAAGGTCCTCTGGGGCCAGCCTGGGAGGTGGATTCAGGGCATCAGGCTTGGGCTGTACCCTCACTGATGTGTTTTCCTTTCTTTCCAGGGCAGACATTTTACAAATGGCTCAAAGGTAATCCTTGCTCTCATCGTGGTTGCTCTTCCTGGGATGGACACAGAATGGCAGGGAGTGGGTGGGATTAGTGGCCACACTCAGTGGGATTAGATTCCTGCCTCACATCCAGGAGAATTGAAAATCCTGTGGGTGCTTTCAGTGTCTTAAACTGCCCTTTGCTTTTTGCAGGGCTCTGTGTGGAGAAAAGAGCTTTCTACAGACTCATCTCTGGTCTCCATGCCAGCATCAACATCCACCTGAGTGCCAGGTACCTCCTGCAAGGTAAATCCTGCTTCCTGCCCCAGCTTTCCTGCCTCACCCCAAAGCTGACACTTCCATGGCTCTGCTGAATGCTGCTTGGAATCCTGTTCCAGCAGGGTTGAGGCCTATTTGTGCTCTTCCCAGCACCCAGCTTGTGTAACAGGATTAGGGATGCAGTTGCCACATGCCTCTGGGTCTGACAGGGGCTGGGCTGTGCTCTGTACCAGGACTGCCAGCACAAATTCCCTCTGTTCTCCCTCCAAGGTTATTTTGGAGTGTGTTTCTAACTGTGGATCGAGGCTGTCCTGTCCCAGCCTGGTTTTGTGATGGTCAGTTCAGCAATAACCTCACCTGGACTGGGAAATGCTTGGCTGGGCTTTCCCAAGGCCATTGATCTACTTCCAGCAGCCATTCCCACTTCCATTTTCATTTCCATTTCCATCTCCATTTCCATCTCTGTTTCCATTTCCATGTCCATGTCCATCTCCATCTCCATTTCCATCTCCATCTCCATCTTTATTTCCACTTCCATTTCCACTTCTATTTCCATCTCCACTTCCATCTCCATCTCCACTTCCACTTCCATTTCCATCTCCATCTCCATTTCCATTTCCTTTTCCTTTCCATGCTTTGGTCCATAAGTAGCTCTCTGAGGAATCCCAGTTTCAACCCTGGGCTTAAAAATCGAGGTGATAGCTGTGGGAATTTGGGCAAGTCAATTAGATTTAACCAAATAATTGTATTTAAATCTCCCCAGGCCATGTGGGCCTCACTTCAGTGTGAGTTAAGCCATGTTGGAGTTGGGAGATGGAATAATGTGGGAAACATCAAAGGCAGAAAGATGAGTTGGGGCTGCAGCATCAGCTTGGTCTGACTTTTACATCTTCCACTCCATATTTTATATAATAATCTTAAATACATGGTAGGATGAGCAACAGAAATACCCTTTGTGGGCTTGAAAATGGAAAATAGAGGCCAGTCTGCTCCTCTCCTGCTTTTCCATATCATCAGGAATTCTCTTAAGAGAATTCTCTGTTTGTTAGGAAGACTCAGGAACCACCTGAGAAAAGCCTGCAGGAGTTTTGTGTTTGCTGGGGATTGAATTGAGTTAAAATCGTGCCTCCCTTGAACAATTTTGGGTTGAAATTTCTTCACTGGAAGGGACTTCCCAGGGAAGTGGTGGAATCACCATCCCTGGAGGTTCAAGGAACCTCCAGACTGGATGTGGCACTCCAAGGTTGAACTCGGTCAAAAGTTGGACTCAATGATCTTGGAGGTCTTTTCCAACCTTAATGATTCTGTGGTTTTGGGTCAGTGACTTGGAAAAGCTGGGATTTGCCTGCTTGGGATCACATTTCCCTGGGAGGATGAGATGAACCAGAACCAAACCCCTCCACCCTCACATCTTCGAGGTGTTTTTCTGTCTCAGATACGTGGTCAGAGAAGAAATGGGGCCCCAACGTCACGGAGTTCCAGCAGAGATTTGATGAAGTCCTCACCAGAGGGGAAGGGCCCAGAAGACTCAAGAACCTTTATTTTCTGTACCTCATCGAGCTGAGGGCCCTCTCCAAAGTGCTGCCCTTCTTTGAGCGCCCAGGTTTCCAGCTGTACACGGGCAATGAAAGGCAGGATGCAGACACGAAACACCTGCTGCTGGAAATCCTCCATCTGGCCAAGTAATTGCACTCAGTACCTGGGGACAGTGGCTCTGGCAACATCTCTGAGTGTGATGCTTAACCTGTCACGTAAAGCTCCTAGAAAGGCAGGTTCTGGCTTCTTTCCTGCAGTGATTTGTGCTGTAGAATCATAGAAACACAGAATAGTTTGGGTTGGAAAAGATCTTTTTAAGGTCATCCAGTCCAGCCCCCTTACAATGAGCAGGGCTGTAGTACCAGGAGTGAAGTTTGGCTGGGAACACATGAATATCTGTATGCAAATGGCAGGATTTGGGTAATTAGTGCCACAGTTTAATAGCCTCGGCTGCCTTTTGGATCTAGCAGAATTGAATTTAATAACTGCCTACGTGTCAGCCCTAAAATTGGCTACCTGTGTGACTCATCTGTGGGATATCAGGCCTGGCTTCGTGGTTTGCAACTAGAAAAACATCCTAAATATCTTGGTAACAGAGGTTTGGGCTGTTGGATGGAGTTTGGAATAAAAGGAATAGAAGATCCTGGAACCAGGAAGAAATGGGTGTCTCCTAAAGTGAGCAGTGTTTGATTTATCTTGTTGCCTTCCTGTGCTTATGTCTGTCAGAAAACACTGAAATTGCTTAAAAACCATCAAGTAATGGCTAAAAGTCTCCAAGGTGAGATGCCAGCTCAAATTGGGAAAGAGAATAGAATCCCAGAGTGGTTTGGGTTGGAAGGGACCTTAAATCATCTCATTCCATTCCTTGGGGTTGGATGTAAGGTTAGAACATCTGGAGATCAGTGGCTCCTACCTCTGTTTATCCCCACCCCTGACTGCAGCCATTACAACCAAGCTGGGCAGAAATCAAACTCTCTTCCTTCCCTTCCAGGTCTTTCCCACTGCATTTCGATGAAAACTCCTTCTTTGCAGGGAATAAAAGGGAAGCTGCCAAACTAAAGGTAATTTCTGCCAAAGACCTTACTGCAGGAGGCTTTTCCCTACCTCAGTCCCTCTGAATTCCAGGGCTAATTTGAATTAATCCCTAGAAGGAGCCCTAATTAGTGCATAACCATGACCAACACGAATGTCTTTTCCCCCAGGAGGAGTTTAGGCTGCACTTCAAGAACATTTCCAAGATCATGGACTGTGTTGGCTGCTTCAAGTGTCGGCTGTGGGGGAAGCTGCAGGTGAGATTTGTCAGCAGTGCCTGGGAGCACCTGGAGCTGGGACTGCTGTGGATGTGGTCCTTGGATACCAGTGAGCTCCTGGATCCAGCTCAGTGCTGCTGCATTCCTTACCTGTGCAGGCAGCAGGAAGCAGCTGATCCCAGCTTGCTCAGCCTGGAAACTGGGATAACCCCAAGAGGGAAGGGGGTGCAGAGCCTGGGTTAAGGGAAATCCTCTTGCTGTGTTAAGATGATGTTGCCCAGGTGGAGGGAGGTTTTTAAGCTGCTGTTCAATGATCCTCTTTGATCCCTGCACAGACACAGGGCTTGGGCACAGCACTGAAGATCCTCTTCTCAGAGAACCTCATTGAAAAGATTCCCGAGAGTGGCCCTTCCTATGGATTCCAGCTGAGCAGACAAGAAATTGTTGCCTTATTTAATGCCTTTGGAAGGTGAGTTTGAGACTTTGCCCTCCACTTTTGCACAAGTTGCTGTGTTACATGCACTTGCAGCTCTCATTTCAGTCAGTTCTCAGCAGTTCTGGTGGGGACTCTTGCTCTTGCCATATCTGATATCAGGTGGTGTTGATATGGAGTGCAAGACTTGGAATTATTTAAAGTATTCTTTATACTCTACATTTCTGTAAGGAATTCAAGGAAGTATTTGTGTTAAGATACAAAGAATTTCATCATTTTTAAGGGACTGTGTGACTCTGTCCTTGGAGCACATTGTCCCAGGCAAGGGCTGCTTTCCTTAGGCCTCTCCTGCAGGTTGTTCCCTTCCACCAGTTCATTCCTAAATCTGCTTGCCATGATTGAATTTAACAGCCCAGCCCCCGAGGAGAGCTGGATGAAGAGTTTTTTGCAGAAAAGGAGGCCTTTAGGAGGGGATTTCAGGACACTTTGGTTATACATAAGCTCTTTGTGATGATGAGAGACCAGGAGTTTGTGGCAAACAGATTTTTCCAAGGATGAGTTCCTTTACATCCTGTTCCACTGTGATTCCCAGTGTTTGCTTTAAAAAGAAGCAGGGGAATTAGTGAAGGGCCTGGTTGTAACCTCAACCTAATTTAGCTGGAATTCCAAATCCTCTTTTCCCAAGAGCTGCATGAAGCTTTGCTTGCTCCAGCCCCTTTCTCCTGGATTTTGAATAATTCACGACATGGATGCTGCTGTCACATTTCCCTTTTGCTCTCCTTGCACACAGGGTTTCAACCAGCGTGAAAGAACTGGAAAACTTCAGGAACATCTTAAAAAACATGAGGTGAATTCAGTGGAGAAAAGAGAGACTTGTGGACAAACACCATCACTCCATCACACTCTGACTTAAACCATGGAAACCACTCTGGGCCTCCTGTTCCCAGCTGATTGTCTGTAACCTGCTGAGGAGATATTTTGTACAAGGGAAAGGAAAAAAAAAAAGCTATTTTTTTTTTTGTATAAAAGTGGGGGACTATATGTAAATTTTATTTTCTATATTGAGAGATCATTTGGAATAACTTTGAAATATTGGATGTTTTGGATGGATCCATTTGGATGGATCAGAGCCATGGCCTTGCCTTTGGAAGCTGGAGGTAGGGCAAGAACTGTGCCCTTGAATAAATTTGGGGAAAATTCCTTGGCTGCTCCGTGATTCCAAGCAGCCTCTCACTCCCAGTGTGCCTACACCAACTTTCTGCTGCATAAAAAAACAAATTAGAGGGATTGTAGGAGCTGCTGGTGTCCCAAGGTGAATTCCTTTTCTTCAGGAAATGTTCTCGTGGGAGCAGGCAGTTCCTGGTGCTCCTTGCACCCACTGGAGGCTGGGAAGATGCACCAAGAAGGATCCTGCTGGAGGAACCCCAGCTCTTCCCATGTGGCACCTGGAGGCTGCCATTGCTCACTCAGGAGAAGCAGAATCCACCATCAGCTGCACCTCACTGTCCATGGGGCAGCAGCTGCTGCCAGGACCCCAATCCCAGCCTGTGCGAGAGGGTTTGGCCTCTTTGGGGATCTGCTCCCTGGAGGCAGAGCTAAAATGGGAAAGGATGTGGCAGGCACGGGGCTGCTGCTGCTGCTGCCTGGGACAGAGCTGCTGGGAAAAGGCAAAGTCCCTCCCGGGGTGGGCACAGCCCCTGGACCCCCACGGCCATAAGGGGTGAGATCCCCTGTTCCTGCTTGCAGCCAGCCCCTGGTTGCACCACCCAACATCCAACAGTGCAGCAGGGACAAGGGACAGGCTCGGGTGTGGGCAGTGCTGCTGGAAAACCCCCCCGAGCCTGGATCTGGGTGGAAACCCCTCTGCTTTCACCCTGAAATGGGGGAAGAGCAGGAAGAGGCAGCGTGTGCTCCAGCAGAGCTGCTGCTGTTTAGCTCGAGGCCACGTGGATGTGGATAAAGCTGGGCAAGAACAAGGGAAGCTGCAGGTCTGGAGCTGAGGCTTTCAGCCCTTCTGCAGCTCCGTGCTGCTGGGAGCCCATCCTGGGAAAGGACAAAGCACAGCCCCTGGCCAGGGGGGGCTGAGCAGCCCTGGGAGCTGCTCTGAGCACTTTATACCTCACAAGATGGAGACACAGAATCATGGAATATCCTGAGCTGGAGGGACCCACAAGGATCATGGAGTCCAGTTCCTGGCCCTGCACAGACACCCCAACAATCCCACCCTGGGCATCCCTGGCAGTGTTGTCTAAATATTCCTGGAGCTCTGGCAGCCTCGGGGCTGTGCCCATTCCCTGGGGAGCCTGGGCAGTGCCCAGCACCCTCTGGGGGAAGAACCTTTCCCTGAAATCCAACCTAACCCTCCCCTGGCACAGCTCCAGCCATTCCCTTGGGACAGAGCATCCCTCAGGGAAACATCAGAGGACAAACCTCCTGTGCCACCCCCAGCTCAGCCCTCAGAGCCCATCCCACAGAGCTCCCAGCCCTCTGGCAGCAGAGCAATTGGATGTGCCAGGTCCTGGCAGGGCACAGGGGACCACAGGGCCACACCTGCAGCTGGCTGGGGCATCCTGGGAGCCATCCCAGCACAGAAAGTCCTTTTTTTTTTTTTTTTTCCTTTTTAATTTATTTCAACAGAGTAGTGCTTGGTTACAGTTTAGTGAAGAACAAATAGGTACATTCATTGGCCAAAGCTCCCGGGGCAGCAGCTGCTGCCCGCCTGCAAAGCCAGAACACTGTTAAACCATACCAAAAACAAAACAAAACAAAACAAAAAAAACAACCCCAAAAGAAAGTTTAATGAAAGGCAACTATGCATTAAAAAAGTCATTGTAACTTCTCAGCTATAAATTACTTCAGTAAAACACGGGCCCGGCCCTGGGGGGAGCGGTCGGTTCGGAAGCCACCAGACAAAGGAGTAAAACCCAAACGCTTGGCCACTCGCTCAGGGGTCCATCAGCAACGAGGCTCACTGCCCTGACCTGCCATCCCAAATCCAGGAAGATCGTAGTGTGGGTGTGTGCTTCAGTGCAATAGGAACAATGAGCCTGTAGCCCTTGGATTTTGTAGTATTTTTAATTTTTTTTTCTTTTTTTTTTTTTTTTTTGCACTACACTCCTTTCCCTCCAAAGTAAAACTTAAAGTGCTCCTAGTGCTTTGGAATTTAAGCAAGAACAGGGGCCACGAGTGTCACTTGCTGTCTTTGGAGACTCATGGGAGCAGAAGGAAGGGTGGCAGTGCCTCGGCCCTTCACCAGCTTTGCCATAAGCCAAGCAGGGATTGAGATGGAGCGACCTGTTCCTGCCAGGAGACAGGGGAGCAGCCGGGGGGGAGCTCTGGGGCAGGGACTCGAGCAAGGGATGTGCTAAGAGAGTTGCCACCTTTGCCTTCTCTAAAAATAACAGCAGGACTTGCTGCTTTTCTGGGGCCAGCACGAGTGCAGGAGGCGAGCAGGGAGAGCACAGGGTGCGGTCAGAGGGACAAGTGACAGCGAGTTCAGCAAAGCCCCAGGGCAGAGAGGGCCAGGCTGGTGGCTGGAGGGGGCTGCCCCAGAGCTGGGGTTTCTCTCGCCCAGCTCTCACCGCTGAGGCTGCCCCGGCTCCCCCCAGCTCCCAGGCATTGTCCCAGCACAGCAGTGCCTGTCCCCAGTGTCACACCGGGGCTGGAGCAGCGCAGGGTGGATCCCAGGGCGGATCGGCCCCGCGGCCAGAGCAGCTCCCTCCCTGCACCAGCGCCTTCATCCAAAGCTGCTCCGCTCATCCCCGCGGCTGGCTCAGGGACAAGCCAGGAATAACACCAAGCCTCATCTCCAAGAGCCCAGGCCAGGTCAAACTTGGCTATTTTGGTTAAGTAAAGACAGAGGGCCCTCTCCCAGCCTGACCCTGCACTGCCCACCGTGCACTCCGCAGCTCTGGGAGCAGCGGGAGAGCAGGGCAAGGAGTGCAGGGAGCAGATCCCTGGGGTTTCTGCCCCTTCCCTCTGCAACAGCAACGTTCCACAGGCAGCCACACACCCCCTGCACCTCAGTGGGGACCCAGCAGTTCACATTCACTTCGGGTTAAAACTCTTGGTTATCTGCTAAATGCAATTTAATACTGAGGGGGATGAGGGGAGCCCCACTGCGGGCAGCGAGGAGGGGAAGCAGGGCCAGCACCCAGCGGGTGCAGCAGCCCTGGATTCACACACATTCCTGCACACACACTCCTCCTGCTGAGCCAGCTCCAGCCTCTCCCTGCAGGGAAAAGCCAGCCCTGTCCCTCTGCCATGGGCCAGCAGGGTGCTCACAAGGCCAGCAGGAACGCTGGCCTCACTCAGGTAGGACAGGGCAGCAGCCAGGTGGGACCAGCAGGCAGAGCAAGACCCCCCCGAGCCCCGAGGCCTCACCCAGCCCTGCCAGGTGGGAATATGGCACAGTACACTCCAGCATCCAGCACCGGGGGCCCTGCCCAGACAGAGCTCCCTGCTCCCAGGGAGGCAGGATGCAGAGTCCTTCAGGGAACACGTCTTTGCAGGAAGACAGTGCCTCTCCCAGCTCTGGATGTGCAATTAAAAGAGTAACTAGAACAGTCTCAGGCCAAGCACAGCCCGAGCAAGATTCGTTCCTTCCAAGTGTGCAGATAAAAGTGCAAATATGCATTTGATGTTTCTTTTCTAGTGAGGAAGCTCTGGTGCATTTAGCTGCCAACATCTTGAAGACCAGACCAAGGAAAAAAAAAAAAAGCTTCCAGAGAGTTCAGCTTCACTTTGCTACATGGTACCTTAAAGTCACAGTTCTCTGACTTAACTGCCTGCAGCCCTGGGCTCAGTCCCGCGCGCAGCTGCGGCAGGTAGTGGAATGTTTGTGTCATGAGTTAGATGCTTCGGGGGGAGAGGAGGAAAAGAGGAAAACCAGGTTACAATCCTATACATGAGTGCCACACTCTGGGAAGAGAGAGGGAGCCTCCTCAGCTCTGCAGGGCGGGGTGGGAGCTGTGGTGGTGGTTGGTCTCCGAGCCGCCGGCGGCGCAGAGCAAGGGCGCGCTGTCCGCGGCGCTCCCGCTGTCGGTCCCGGCCAGGGAGCCGTAGCAGGCCGAGCAGTGAGGGGTGGCCAAGCTGCAGGAGAGACAGAAAACACAGACTGAGGGGTGGCCAAGCTGAAGGAGAGACAGGAAATACAGAATGAAGGGTGGCCAAGCTGCAGGAGAGACAGAAAAAAAAACGAGCATGGACTTTTTAGGGATGAATAATTTCGCTCTGCCGGACTTCCGCTCCCAGCGCTGGTCAGGGTGTGGAAGTTTGAAGGTGTAACAGCTCCAAGGAACTTGGCTTTGATGAGGCAGCTACAAGGAGAGCACCAGGCCCCACAACACTGGTCAAGAAGAGGCAGAACCCCTGAACTGCTCACTACACCCCTGGGCAGCAAGTGAGGGACTTGGAAGGGAAGTGAAGTGTTCCAAGTCAGGCTGGAAAGGGTTTGGAGCAACCTGGTCCAGTGGAAGGTGTCCCTGCCCAGGGGGGTGAAACAGGATGGTCTTTAAGGTCCCTTCCGGCCCAAACCATTCCATGATTTCACGATGATGGGTGACAGGGCTGCCAGGATGCCCTGTACAGTTTTGCTGGGGATACCTGACCATTCTCTCCCACACCAAAGGTTCCTGCAGAGTTTTGTCCTAGATCCCCTCCCAGGACTTCACCAGCTCTCACTTACCAGCAGAGAAAGCCCTCTGGAGATCATTTCAGAGCCCTCTGAAACAGATCCCAGCCCTCCTGGATGAGGTCTCTTGTCTGCAATCACTACCTGTGAGCACCATCCACATCCACCTCTCTGAGCTGGTCATGTCTGCCCAATAAAAACAGCTCCTTGTGAGCTTCAGAAGGGAACAAAACCTATCAGAGCCTTCCTATCCCATCCACCTCATCCAAGCTGCCTCTTCCACCAGAAGTTTTCCTAGGAGCAGAAGCCAGGAGCTCTGATGCTTCCCCAGAGGGCAGCAGAGCAGCAGCACAACCCTTACTCACCCTCCTTCCCTGGCCCCGAGCCGTGACAAGTCATCGTCGCTGTCGTAGCGCCTTGGATTGTCAAAGAAATAGGCCCTGGAGCTGTAGCTGTGGCTGTTGACCATCCCTGCTGGAGTCTGCCAAGGAGAAGGGAGTTAGGCCAGAATCAAAACATACCCAGCAGTCACCCCAGGGGCTCCTCCCTGCACAGGGGGGCTTGCCCAGGCCTACCAGGTTCTGGCTTAGTCTCTGAGCACGGAAGAACAGCACCACGAAAGTGGTTGGCACCAGCTCCCAGAGGAACAGGACCACTCCGAACACCACGTACTCCTCGCTGCTCACCTCCACGTGCACCTGTGGGCACAAGGCAGAGGGGTCTGCGTCATCCCAGCCACCCACAGAGCTCCCAAAAGCTTGGACTGGGAGTGCAGAGAAACCCTTTGAAGGCAGGAGTCCCTAAAGCAGCACAGTGACCTTCACCTGGCTGCTGCTGCTGGTTTGGGTGAGCTGGTTCTGCTCAGAGTGTGCTACCAGGGCACTGGGAGCTTGCTCCCCACACCAGTGACTCTCCCTCACACACTGCCACGCCTGATTAAGCATTGCTGTTCTGCTCTAGTTGAGCTGTCCCTCCTCTCCCTCAAAAGAAGAGTTGGCAAGCTGAGAGAGAAGAGCACAACAGGGAATCCTTCCTGAAGAAGTGGTTGGAGAGAGGAAGACTCAGGTTTGCTGGGTGGAGAGAGCAAGCAGAGCTTCTGAAAGCAGGAAGGCAGCTCAGGTGGGGGTTCAGCTACCCTGACACCCCCCAGAGCCCCCTTTTCACCCTCACAGGAACAACTGCATTTCACTTCACTGGATTGAGGGTCACACACTCACCTTGTCTGAAAGGTTGTCCCAGCCATAGTTAAAAGGACCAGGAACATTGTCTGGAGCTATGGCCACAGCTACCAGGTTATAGCAAGCCCTTGAGGAGTAGAGGAGGGCCACTACAGATCCCACCAGAATAGCCTGGCAGACAGATGTTCCCTAGGACAGGAAGAAATAAAGAGTTGTGATACAGAGCTGTGATGTTCTTCCCCATTCCCTTAAATGCACGAGCAGCTGTGCAGGCAAGAATGACCCAGAACATTTGTATGTTGTTGCTAAAATATTCAGAGCTGGGTAAGAGCTTTCTCATGTGATGAGTTCATTGCAGGATCCACGCAGCCAGAGCTGCCTGGGAGCAGGGAAGGATCTGAAGCGCTGGAGTGTCACTGGCAGGACTTTGTCAGTCAGCTCCAAACTGGGGCTCCAGGGAGATGCTGTTCCACCCCCTGCCTTCCTCTGGGCATCTCCACAAGGCCAACAAGCAACCACCAGGAAAATCAACTTCTGCTTTCCACCCCATCAGACTCTGCAGAGATGTTTCACTTGCAGCACCCCAAGGGTGCACACAGGGTTTGTCTGGGAAAGCAGCCCAGATATTTGGGGTGGGCAGAATGACTGAACCCCAGTACCTGAAGGGAGCCCACAGGAAAGATGGAGAGACACCATTTACAATGGTCTGGAGGGACAGGACAAGGGAATGGCTTCCCACTGCCAGAGGGCAGGGATGGATATTGGGATATTGGGAAAGAATTCTTCCCTGAGAGGGTGGGGAGGCCCTGGCACAGGGTGCCCAGAGAAGCTGTGGCTGCCCCTGGATCCCTGGAAGTGTTCCAGGCCAGGTGGGACAGGGCTTGGAGCAACCTGAGATAGTGGGAGGTGTCCCTGCCCATGGCACAGGGCAGAACTGGATGGAATTTAAGATCCCTTCCAACCCTAACCATTCTGGGATTCTAGAACAAACCAGGTTTTGTTAAATCCATCCATGAATCCCTTAAACAGCTGCTGGGAGGCACCAAGTCAGTGAGGGGGCAAACATCCCCCAGCACCTGAGTTGCCTTTGTGTTTAAGCAGAGAACCTGCTGGGGAAGCTCATCTCACTGGCCTGCTCCACATGCCAGGTCTATTTTCCCAGATTTGGAGCTCAGGGCAGTGTCTTGAAAGAGCAGGAGAGAGGTGCCAACAGGCAAGTGACAACAGCAGAGCCCAGCACACATCCTGCTGTCACTGGTGGTGAGCCTGTGCTGCTCAGGCCAGCACAATGAGGCACAGAGGCTGCTGAAGCAAATCTCCAGCTCACAAGGACCATGGGACAGGAGCTGGCTGCAGTCCAGCCTCTCCCATGGCTCCAACTTTCCCACCTTCAGTGTGGAGGCAGCAGCCTCCAGCTTTGCCACATGGCTTTGAGTTCAGAGGGCAGGACAACCTTCTGGGGTGTAACATTTCTGTTCATCCCCACCCCGTTCCTGCAGCAATTTCCCCCACACAACATAAGGGGAGGGCCAGAAGGCAGGGGAGGGAGGCTGAGACCTTCAGCAGACAGGCAGGGTGAGGATCCAAGTGGAGAGCTTCCCTGGAGCACGTACACAGCCCAGGGGCAGCCTCGGGCACGTGAGGAGAGGAAGTTCCTGCACTGGGGGAACTTGGGTGAGTTAATGAGTGTCCAGAGCCAGCCAGAGCTGGAGACCAGGCCCAGGCCAGCAGGGATGGGAGCACATTCTCTGCTCCTGGCTCACTGCAGATCTGGATGCAACCTGCAGCCTCTGGCTAGCTGTCACAGGAGCCAGGCAGGACACCAGTCCCAGCCCACACATCCCAAATTCTGTGGAGCCACTCCCTGGCTGCTTAAGGAGCCAGGCATCTCCTGCAGAAGGCCTCAGCTTCATCTGGCTATGCTCAGGTGCTCTGGTTTTTCCTTTAAATGTTTGCAGGCACTCAAGTGGACACTGATTGTAGCCTCCTGCCACACTGCTGCTGGCTTTTCCACTCTCCCACTTGCTGGAAAAGAGCTGTGTGTGTTCAGACCCTCACCTGTCCTGCTTTGGGACAGGACTTACACCAACCTGTCCTCCCATTCCCAGATGCTCATCTCATCCAGGACATCTCATCCTGCCCAAGCTAAAGCTGGACTGCTGGGGGAACCCCTGTGCAGGGAATCATGATAGGCAAAATACACAACAAAATTGGCATCTGCTGCTCTTAGAGAATTCTCTCCTCAAGGCAAACTGAAGATTTTCTATGCCTGAAAAGCAGAAGCAGCTCATAAATCTGTTATGCCAAAGCTGTAGACAAAGTACTCCCCTAAAACATGTGGGAAACATCATTCCCATAGCAGGAGCATGCATTTTTTGAAGGGAGGAATCCAAGAGTTGTCACCTCCCCACTGGAAGGAGAATTTGAGCAAGAGCACCTCAGGTGCCACCAGGCCAGAGCTGCCCTGTGTGAGCACACCCAGATCCAGCTGAGCAGTCCCAGTGGGAATTCCCAAGGGATTCACCCACCTTGGACTCGAGGTAGACGTTGGCTGAGGACATCTTTCCCAGCTTGCACATGCAGCAGGCCAGGGAGATGGCACAGAGGATGAAGAGGCTGTCATTGACCAGGGCCCGGGCCAGGACTGTCCACCTCAGCTGCTTGTCCGGGACCTCGCCGTGGATCAGCATTGCACAGGTTAAATTCACAACCAGGAACAGGAGGCTGGTGAGGATGGAGCCCAGGTACAACAGGACCCTGGAGGGATGGTGAGGGGGGAAAACAATGACTGAGACAAGCTCAGGTTCATCCTGCACCTCCCTTCCAGCAAATTTCAGGGGTTGCATTGGCAGCCCAAGGCTGCAGAGGATTTGTTGGAGCTGCTCTCATAACACATGAGCAGCGTAAGCAGTCATGAGTTACAAGACTCATCTTCTGACAGTCAGGTTCTTATCTTGCAGATTTTAAGTGTTGCTCCAGCTCTGCATTAACTCCAGTCAATAAGCCATGAGTCATCACAACCACTGCAACTCCTTTATTGAGAGCCACTGGAGCTTGCATTTTCCACCCTGGGTTTCCCCGAGAAGCACCTGGGCTGCACAAACCTGGAGCTCAGGCATTGCTCAGGCCTTGTTCTGCACATCTTTCCTGGGCTGGGATAGCTCAGAGCAACCCTAAGAGTTCACCCAGGGGGAACTGGGATGCTTGAGCTCTGCTGGCACCCCTACAGCTCCCAGTCCTGCCCCAAGGCACAGCTCTGCTCCTTTGTCAGAGCACAGGGATGGAATTACAGCTCTGTTCAGCTCTGACCCTCCCATTCCCAGCTCTGCAGCCAGTTCCTCTGGGACAAGCTCTGAAGGGAAGGTCAGGACAGCAGCACTTACTTGTACTTGTTGAATTCAGCTGCACATTTCACTTTGAATATGACCTGCAGGAAAGATTTGCACAGGGTTACTTTACATGGCCTACAGTTTCCTTTCAACTTTGTCAAGAGATAAACAAGGGAGCCAGAGCTGGACATCTCCAAGGACTTTGGATTATTTATTAGCACCAAGTCTTGCTCTGGACCCAGAGCTGGTACTTTTTACCTTGTACAAGCCCAGCCCAAATACAGGTACCCAACAAGCAAAAACATATTTAACACCCCATACATGACAAGCACTTTAACACCACACCTTGAAGAAGAAGGGAGTTTAGCATTTAAAAGTTATTAAAGTCTTTCAAAAATACAGCTCCTTTTCCCAATGTTTTGGGCTGTTTTAGGAGCTCAAGGAGTAGGGACAGTTTGGGAAGGTGCAGACACTCCCAAGTCACAGCTCTGATGGCAGTTCCTGCTGCAAGGGAGAGGGAAGCTGTGCTCACACTGGTCAGGAAAGCAGCCATGGCAGGAACTGGGCTGTGTCCAGCTCCAGACCCCACCAGGAAAGATCCCAAAACTGGGATCACATTCAGCCACAGGCAAAGCTCATGTCCTGATCAGAGACCTTGAAGGAACTTGGGAAGAGGCAGAGGCACACTCAGACAGATCCCACCTGCACTTGTGGGATCACTGCACAGGTGGGGAGGTTCAGTTTACCTGCTCCCACAAGGAGCCTTCCCTATCAGCAGTGAAGGATCACTCATCTCCTCCCAGGCATCCTTAGTCAGCTTTTATCCTGGTGGGATTCCTTGGCTCCCACTTCCAAGTCAGTGCTGAGGTAGAAATGGCACATGAGCTTCAGGAATCAGGCTGCTGCCAAAGGGATTTCCAGAGACATTTCAGGATCTGAGGGCTGTCTGAGCCACTGCAGGGGTTCCAAGCATTTCAAAGGATGTTGGACAGCGTCGGTGATTCTCTTCCAAGAGCCACTTCCACTGCCTGGCTCTTCTTCCCAGGGCTGAGGGAGGATGAGCTCAAGGAGCACTTAGTGAGGAATGAGATACCTCCCTCT
Source organism: Erpornis zantholeuca (assembly GCA_013400515.1). Classification (NCBI taxonomy): domain Eukaryota; kingdom Metazoa; phylum Chordata; class Aves; order Passeriformes; family Timaliidae; genus Erpornis; species Erpornis zantholeuca. Next base: position 59,877 of record VZTN01004832.1, on the reverse strand, counting down.
GCTGAAGAGCTGTATCCAGCCTCAGGAATGTTCTCTATCCCACTGTCCTGGCCCAGAGAAGTATAGGAGTGTGGCACAATCCATTCTGAGCCCTAAAACCCATCTGAGTCACAGGAAACAGGGCCTTGGAAGGGCCATGTGGTGACTCCAAAACAGAAATATCCCTGAATCCTCCTTTGTTTGCCTTTGGTGACATTCAAGCACTTTGGTAGTGTCATGGAATCACTGAATCACTGAGGTTGGAAAAGCCCTCCAAGGTCATCGAGTCCAACCATGGATCCAGCACCACCACATCCACCACTAAACCATGCCCTGAAGTGCCACAGCCATGTGGTTTTTTAACACTTCCACAGATGGAGACTCCACCACTGCCCTGAGCCTGCTCCAACACCTGACCACCCTTCCAGTGAAGAATTTTTTCCTAACATCCAATCTAAATATTCCCTGACACAACTCAAGGCTGTTTCCTCTTGTCCTGTCAAAACAGGCATGGGTGACATCTAGCTGGGAAACTCCTGGTTCAGCACCCATTCCAACAGCATGGAAATGCACTGAGAGGAATCTGTACTCCTGCTGTGACTCCCAGAAGAGCTGTCTGTAACCTCAGCCTCAGAGCAGCACTGCAGAGTCCCTGCTCATATTCCACCTGGGAATGTTGCATTCTCAGCTGGGAACAGCCCCCCAGCAGAGCAGGGAAGTGCCCCTCGCTCACAGGAAGATGCAGTTTTGGGCAGGACTCTCTCCCCAAAGCCTCCCCTGCAGCTCAGGGGATTAAGGCACACAAAGCTGAGTCAGGGTTAAGAGTGCAACAGCAATTTGAGCCTCACGCTTGGCCCGCTGCCACAGAAAGCAGAGGGAGACCACAGCTCCAGCCTCACACTTCCACTGGGCCCTGGGTGGTTATTCCTATAACTTCAGGAAGGGAACAGACACTACTGTGTTGGTGGTTTTAGTTATTAAGGCAGATAAGTTATCTGAAGGTTGCTTTTCCTTCCCAGGGACTGCGTCAGGAGGTGCCACCACCAGTGTGCATGGGGTGTCTCTGGGTTCTTATCCTTGAGACAAGCTCTGAGCCTCCTGCACAGGGCTCTGCTGCTCTCAGAGCCCAAGGACAGCTGAGGCAGAGGGTTCTGCTGTGAAAAATCCACCACAGAGAGCTCAGGAACAGTCCCGTTCTTCAGAAAAACAGGAGAAATAGACCCCTGTGCTTCAGCAGGGCCAAGCTGTGAGCAGCAATCCTCGCAAACTGAACAGTTCCTTCGGATCTGAGCTGAGCCCAGCTCCACAAGTCAAGCATGAAAACGGAGAACAGAGGTCTCAGCAGCCCAGAGCAGCAGGACTGGCAACATTTATTCCTGGACAAGTCTTTTACACCTTTTACTCAGGGGCCTTTCCAGAGCCATGGGTCCCTTGAGCATTCCACATGAGCCAGAAGGTGAGGCTGAGATGAGCTACAGACCCCAAGGCCCCCCAGCTATGCCAGAGGCTTTTGGGTTTGTGATGAGTGGATTTATCCCATAAAATGGATTTCCTTGCTCAAATCACAGCCCAGAGAGTCCCTAAGGGTATGTTCAAGAGACACACTCACCCTTCAAAGGTGCACTGGAAGTGTCACAGCTGCAAAGGGAAGGTAAGTGACACATCCCAGATCCCACAGATGAATCCAAGGACCACTCCAAGTACCTGCACAAGGCAGGATCTTAACCCTAACACTGAGACACTTAGGCTGTACCTAAGCCAAGCTGTTCTCAACAGATCTGAAAGATCCAGGAATTGCCCACTGGAATCAAATTCTCTTTTGCTTCATAAAGACAAGCACAAGTTTGGGCTCTGCAGATACAAGACACAGCCATGCCCTGCCCCGACACAGCTCAGCTGCAGGAGCATCCCCAGACAGATCCCTTCCCTCACCACACGAGATAATGGGAGCACAGCACAGACTATTTTGGGATCACACCTTTGTACCAAGCATGCAAACCACCCCCCTCAGCCCACAGAGGAAAAGCTGGAACTATCCCCGAGGATGTCTCACCATCCTCGTTAATACTGAGATCATTCCATGCCATCATGGACACAGGCTGTGACTTTGCATGTTCCCTCCTTTCCCAGAATAGCTGGTCCCCAGCATGGCCACCTGTTCATCTGGGGAACATGGGAATCAGCAGCTATGGGATGGAGCAGTTTGGGGTTTCAGAGATCCCTCACCAGCTGTCCCTGTGAGACAGAGGGCACTGCCAGGTGTCTGCTGCACTGGGAAGGTGAAAGAGGGAAATGAGGGATGGAGACTTTTCCAGTTTTTCCATCTGAGAAGATGCAGGACAGTAAAGACCAACATCTCCCAGGCTGGATGCTCTTTCCATGCCTGTCTGCTCCAGTGCCATTAGAGCAGGAAGGGATGAAAGGGCTGATGTCATCTCCTCAGATGGAGCACTTAGAGAAACACAGACAGGTGAAGGGCTCTGGCCACGCCATCAGCCCCACCAGGTCAGCATTCCTTACTCATCCCTGTGCCAGCTGCTGATTCCCAGGACAACCAGGGGTGCCAAGTGCTCAGGAAGGTCCTTAAGATCAAGGTTGTTGAGGCTGCATGTCACACAGGAGAAGACCTCCCAGACCATCTGGTCCAAGCTGTGCCTGATCCCCACCTTGTCCCCAGCCCAGAGCTCTGAGTGCTACCTCCCGGGGTTCCTTGGGGGACTCCACCACCACCAGGCAGCTACTTCCAAGGCCTGACAACCCTTTCCATGAAGAAATCTTCCCGAATATCCAATCTAAACCTCCCCTGGTGCAACTTGAGGCCATTTCCTCTTGTCCCTTGTTCCCTAGGAGCACAGCCTGACCCCCACCTGGCTGCCCCCTCCTGTCAGGGAGTTGTGGAGAGCCAGAAGGTTCCTCCTGAGCCTCCTTTTCTCCAGGTTAAATATCCTGAGCTGCCTCCATGTATTTCCATTTCCATGCAGCATGCTCCTACAAAGACCTGGGGAAAATCAGGAAGTGGCAGACTCCTGGGAAAGGTGGCATTGCTCAAGCAGCTGGCAGCACAGGAGCTATTCCAAAGACAAGGCAAAGGAACATCCTAGGCTGGATATCTGAGCTCCTGAGGCAAGACTGGGAGTGGACCTGAGAAATTCTCACCTGATGGACTGGGAACACCAGATTCCCAGGAAAGGAATCGTTCTGGTACAAGCTGAAGAAGAAAGGAAGAGATGCTCCCAAGATAAAGGCACTACACCTTTTGATGTTCCAGGTGGAAAAAGTATCCCAAGGGAGCCTACGAGAGAGCTGGAGAGGGACTTTGGACAAGAGCATGGAATGAAAGGGCACAGGGAATGGCTTCTCACTGCCACAGGGCAGGGATGGATGGGATATTGGGAAGAAATTCTTTTCTCTGAGGGTGGGGAGGCCCTGGCACAGGGTGCCCAGAGAAGCTGTGGCTGCCCCTAAAGTTTTCAGTGCCAGGGTGGAGCAGCCTGGGACAGTGGAATGTGTCCCTGTCCATGGCAGGGCTGGAACTGGATGGGATTTAAGATCCCTTCCAACCCAAACCATTCTGGGATTCTATGAAAAACAAAATGCACATCCCACACTCATTCTGTAAGGTCTCTGCATCCCCTCAGGAATCTCCAGGCCAAGATGGAATAGAAAGAGGACAGTCTGTTCCCACAGAAAGGAGGAACACCAGGCAGTTTAGCAAGTTTGAATTTCAGCCCCAAAACACCCTGGAGTGTTAAGCAATGCCACTTCTCCATGGGTATCTCTTTCCCAGAGCTTCTTCCCCACCACCATTCCACCCTCAGCCTCTACACAGACCGAGGAGCTCCGTAAACCAAGCGAGATCAGCACAAATAACAGCACAGGCCATTTTCTTCCCCAGATGCCATTTCTCCAGCATCTCTACAAAGGAGGCTCTGTGCACAGGGACAATGAGCCAGGCCCTCAGCACGGCAGCAGCCCGTGCTTTTATCCAAGGACATCTCGGATTAGGATGCCACCCCCAGGGCAGCAGAAGCCCAGTGTCCTTCCACAGGCTGCTGCCAAGTGGCCCTTAAAAACTGGGAATGGATGGGCACATTCTGCTGGAGTCACACCAATAAACACACCAGTCACCTCTAGATCATGGGAGCCAGAAAAGCACCAGAGGCTTTCTATCCAGCTGCCCTCTTTCTCCAAATCTCTGGAGCTTCACCACTGAGATCTCCCAAAGAACCCCCCAGAGTGATGGACACCCCTCCTGCTTGTGCCAGGGAAGTGTCAGGCCCTCCCTGGAGCTGAGCAAGCAGACCCATTTTCATAAGTCACTTTATCCTTCCCCACTCCAGATTTGCAGCTCTTATTTCCTCAGACAGGATTTCCCTTGGCTCTAGGTCTTCAAGGAGAAAGAAGTGGGATATATGCAGAGTTCACTGAAAAACAGATATCGTGGGAGGAGGAGAAGCCTGGGAATCTATGTGGATTTACTTTAAGAGGACCCGTAAACAAGCCTGCAGAGAGGCAAATCTGCTGTCAAATCCAGTGACCTAGAGGAAAACAGAAATCCAGCCACTCTGTGGAGCAGAGCACAGAATCCCTGCTTTTCCAGGGACACAAACCCCTCCTGGCTGGAGCAATTGGGAGGTCAGGCTCCCTTGAGCAGACAAGATGGATTTGTGCACTCTATGCACCATTTGTTATTCCACTGCCACTCCATCAACAACACCTCCGACAGCTTTTGCAACAGGCAGCTCACCCCCAAAGCCTCCAGGTGGTTTTTTTTGGGGGAGAAAAGAGAGGTGGGGGGAAAGAACCCGAACAGCAGAACAACCCCACTGCTCCAAGTATCATGTGAACGTTGGTGTCCTGGGGAAAATGAAATCATAACTCCCGTGGGTGACACATCGGAGCAACGGAGCGATTTCGCTGTGTGCTAGCGATTCCTTTGTGAGGCTGGGGAACAGCTGAGAGCTGCAGAGCAAAGAATCCCAACAACAACAACAAAGCTGGAAGGAAAAAGTGGTGACTCGTTTCATAAATAGGCAGCGAACCGGGAGGCAGGCGAGCAGAGGGCTGCTCACGAGAAACTGGAGCAGAAACAAAATATTCAGGAGGAGGATGGGGAGGGGAGAGCCAGGGCTTTAGGAGATAAAGGCAAGTGGAAGGACTAAGGGAACGAGGCTAAAAATCACGACACGAGTGATGGGAAACCCAGAAAAGCAGGGACACAGCTCGGTGACAATAACAAGCGGCTCCTCCGCACCGTCCCAGCAGCGATCCTGGTGCTGGGAAGGGGCCCCCCTCGGCTGCCCCGGGCTGTTGTATGAGGGATCGCAGGGTTTTTTTGTCTGACAAGCTGCGGAACAACAAGCCCGGCTCGCAGCGGAGCGATGGAGAGAAGGAGGGAGCGCAGCAACAATAGCAGAAGAGGCTCTGGCTGGTGACGTAATGGTTGGCATCACTCCAGGCCAGAGCAGCCCCTGCTGCTGCCACTTTCTGGTCCCCTTTGCACAAGGGGAATCAATTAAAAAAAGATGCAAAACAGTCCCTCAAGTGATGCCTCCCCCCCCAAACACCTCCCCGTGGGTCTGGGGTTGCAAAGAGGAAAAGCCCACCTGGGAGCAAGGCATCTCCCTGCACCCTCAAATCCTAAATTCAGGGCATGTGCCTGTCCCCCCACTCCCCGCCCCGGGGGTTTGCAGTCAGGGTACAGCCCTGCACCCCAAAACCCCTGATGCTGGGATTCTGGGCACACTTTTAGCTCACACCATCCCCCCCGCCTCCCCCAAATCTCACCCCACCCCCCAAGCTTGGATTCAGGGCACAATCCCTGTGCTTCTCCCCAAGCCTGGATTCAGGGCACAATCCCTGTGCCTCCCCCGCCTCGGGCTTGGATTCAGGGCACAAAAATCCCTGCATCCCTCCCCAGCCTGTCCCAAAGTCTGCACTGAGGGCTGGATTCAGGGCATAATCCCTGTGCCTCTCTCCAAGCCGGGATTCAGGGCATATCCCTGTGCCTCGGTCCAAGCCGGGATTCAGGGCACAGCCCTGCATCCCCCGAGCCTGTCCCAAAGCCTCACCGAGGGCAGACCCTCGGGATCGCCTCCCACCCTCACCTGGACACTCACATCCCCATCCCACCCCCAAGCCTCGGCTCCAGGGCGCTCCAAGTTTGGAGAGGCGGCTGAAGAGGAGCTCCCAGCCCCGGTGTCCCGCAGAGTGGAGGTTTGGGAAAAGGGAATTTTGGAGGGGTCCTGCCCAAAGGCAAAACTTACCTCGGCGAAATAGAGGTTGAGGAGGCAGAGGCTGGAGAAGAGGAGGCAGCCGGGCAGGCAGTACAGGAGCCAGTGGGCAAAGGGCTGCTGGAGGCGGAGGGCCTGCAGGGAATTCTGCAGGTAGAAGGAGAACAGGGTGGTCCTGAGGGCTGCCCAGAGCAGGCAGAGGAAGAGGCAGAGCGTGTGGTAACTCAGGCGCCGCTCGCGGTAGTAGAGCAGCAGCCAGAGCTGCAGGTAGGCGAAGAGGAAGAGCGCGGCGTAGAGCGCCGTGTGGAGCACGGTGAGCCCCAGCTCCACGGCGTAGGGCACGGCCGCCCCCTCAGCGAGGGCCATGGGGCAGCGGGAGGCACCGACCCCCTCCCTGCCTTGCCTCAGCCCCGGCTGGACACCCCCATGCAACAAAGGGGAACCCCCCCGCGGTTTCCCCTTCTTTTTTTTCTTCTCCTTCTTCTTCTTCT
>VZTN01004832.1:12339-53120 GCA_013400515.1 Erpornis zantholeuca | reverse complement strand
CACTGGCCGGCGCAGCCTGTCAATCACCCGCGCGACGCCCCCGCCGCGCCGCCGCTTTGCTTCTTGGGTTGGCGACGCCGCCCGCCCGCCATCCCTTCCTCCTTCCCGGAGAGGCGGCGAGGGGTGAGAGGGGAGGAAGAGATGAGGAGGATGAGAGAGGGAAGGGGAGGGCGAAGGGATGAGGGTGAACGCTGAGGGGCCCCTCGGAGGAGCTGGGGGGATCTGGGCAGTCCCATAGGCAGAGGTAGCGTGCGGGGACATCCCCGCTGCAGGTTGGGTCTGTGGCGTGTGGGGATGCCCGGGCGTCGCTCACAGCCCGTCTGTTCCATGCAGGCGGCCATCCCGCTGGACGCAGGGACAGCTCAGGGACCCGCGCTGCGAAGGGGTCCCGGCTCCGGGGGATACCGAGAGGCCTCGCTCGGCTCAGGGCTACCATCGCCCGGCTGGCACAGACCCACAGACCCTGGCTGTTCCGGCCAGAGGGGACAGATCCAGGCGACACCTCGGAGCGAGGCGCTGGCCCAGCACCGCGGAGGGAGGATGAGGACAGCGGCCTGAACGCTCGGGGCACCAGGTAAGTGACGGCCCTAAGCCTTCCGGAGCTTGCATCCAAGTGTCACCTGCTTTCCAGGGACTTCGGGGAGCTGGTCCCCAAGGACAGACTGAATGGGACAGTGAGTGATGCTGGTTCCGCCAGGGAAGTGGTGGAATTCAGCCAGGTGGTGATTCCAGCGCGTGGCGATGGTGTCAGGGAAGCGGTGGATTCACCATCCTTGGAAGCGTTCACAAACCCACGTTCATGTGGCACTTGGGGACATGGTTTAGTGGCTTGGCGGTGCTGGGGGAACGGTTGGAATTGTTGGTCTTATAGGTTTTTTCCAACCTATAAGATTCCATGATTCCATGCTGGGGGCTGTGCTGTCCATGGGAGTCAAAGCCCTCGTCTCTTGGTGTGGGCAGAGGGAAAGGCTGCAGCGTGTCCCTCCTGCAGCCTTGGATATTGAGTGAGACCCAACTGCTGGGAAGTTGGACCTGGAAGTGAAAATGAAAGTGAAGCTCTTCTGGAAGTGGCAGGATAAGGACCAGAGTGGGAGCATCACTGCAGAAATCCAGGCAAAGCACACTGGGCAACAGGCTGGGATGCACTTGGATGTTTCCCAGAGAAGGATCCCTGGGCTTCAAGATGCTCCCACAACTGCCCCTGTAGGCAGTAGGGAGATGGAGTGGGTGGAAAGGGCCAGTAGTTACTTCAGTCCCATAATTGCAGGCTCATCCCAAAGCTCTGGAGAAGCATCTCACTGTTAGTCCAGCTCCAAACGCTGGGGAATTGCAGCTTTTCCACCCTGCTCAAATCACTTGTGTCCAAGAACTTGGCTTTGGAATATTTGAAAAGCATTGGGTTGAGCTCTGTGCCACCAAATTGGGTAGTGCTAATGAACCTGTGATAATTATCATGGGTTTGTGATAATTAACTTGTCAGCTGTGTAGGAAAAGTCTGGAGCAGGGAAGGGGAGTGTGTAGTGAAAAATAGGAAAAGTAATACAACTCCAGGTAAGGAGTCATGGGTGGGTTGGAAGGGACCTTAAAACTCATCCAGTTCCACCCCTGCTGTGGGCAGGGACACCTTCCACTATCCCAGGCTGCTCCAAGCCCTGGCCTTGGACACTTCCAGGGATCCAGGGGCAGCCACAGCTTCTCTGGGCACCCTGTGCCAGGGACTCACCACCCTCCCAGCCAGGAATTCAATCCCAATATCCTATCTATCCCTGCCCTCTGGCACTGGGAAGTCATGCCCCCTTGGGGAATGCTTGGACTCAATGATCTTAGAGGATTTTTCCAACCTGAATAATTCTGTCATTTTTCTGGATCACCTAAAGGAAACTTGTTTGCATGGACAAAAATACAGGAAGAGCCATCAGTGTTCTGCTCTGCCTTGCATTTTGGAGCAGCAGCAGGAGGGATATTTGTGCTGGGACATCCAGGTGAGCTGCAGAGAGAGGTTCAGCCTGTCCACCTTGCTGTAGCTGAGGGATTGAGTCAACTCCAATGGATTTGGGGTCCGCTTTGTGTCCTCCCTGCCAGGAAATTTGGGAGAGCAGCTCACTGGTTAAGTGCTGGCAGGAGGGCATGGAAGGCAGGTGAGAATGCTGCCAAATATCTGTGCCAGCTGGGTGTGGGGTGAATGTCCTGCTGCAAAGAGAGGCCTGCTCTGGGTGCATCAGCACAGGAGAGCTTGAAGTGACTCCATTTAGGAGCATCCTAAATGCTCTTGGTTTAGGGACATCTGCCTAGGGAGTTAAGATTTACCAGCTGAGGGCTGGAAGGTGATAGAGTGGGATAAAAGAAATGGGAAGCAGCAGTGTAGGGTATTTCTGGGGTAAACAGGGTGCCCAGAGAAGCTGTGGCTGCCCCTGGATCCCTGGAAGTGTCCAAGGCCAGGCTGGACAGGGCTTGGAGCAACCTGGGACAGTGGAAGGTGTCCCTGCCATGGCAGAGGCAGAACTTTGGTCTCTGAGGTCCTTTCCAACCCAAATCATTCTGGGATTCTGTGATGATATTTAGACAAGACATAAAGTGTAGATTTTACATCACTTGCATTAAAATCCAGGCTCCTGGTGTTTGTCTTGAGGCCAGGGAAGCCCATGGACGATGGAGATGGTACCAGCTGGCTGCTCACTCCATCATTCCAGTAGGACAGCAGTTCATCCTTGGCTTGTGCCTCTTAAATTCCACCCCACAACACCCTCCTTTGAGGAAGCTCAGCTTCCTCAGTGAGAAATCTTGGCAGCTGAGATCTGTGTGAGGAAAAGTGGCAGGGAAGGCAGATGGGATCAGAGGTGATCCCAGCCCCTGGATTCCACTGCGGAGTTCCCAAGCAAAACTTGGTGTGGCACAAGCAATTTATGCCCTCACAAGAGTTTGTGCTGGATATCTCTGGTGGATTTGGTTTCACTTCAGGTCACCTATAGTGACCTTAACCACCTTGCCTGGCTCTGTCTTGGAATTGTGACAGTGGAAACATGAACCAGGCCTGGTATTCAGTCAGTGCTGTGCTAGGCTGTCCCTCATCCATGGGCTTAAGATTTCCCAGCAGTGACACAGAGCTGGTTCACACATCTGTGGTATTTTCACACATCTCTGGCGATCCTGCAAGTGTCAGTGGTTCAGGGTTGGGGCTGTTTCCAGCCCGAGGGTGTTAATTTTCCATTGATGGGAAAGTGGTGACAGAGGAAATGGCCTAAAAGCTGAATATTCGGGTCTGGATTGATGGGGAACAGAGGGAAGCTGCTGGCAGGATGGAGTGATGAGGAGGTGAGAGGATGTGAGTAGGGAAAGGGTGAGCACAAATTTTTCACAGGATCTCAGAATGGGTTGGGTTGGAACAGACCTTAAAGCTCATCTCATTCCACCCCTGCCAGGGCAGGGACACCTCCCACTGTCCCAGGCTGCCCCAAGCCCTGTCCAGCCTGGCCTTGGACACTTCCAGGGATCCAGGGGCAGCCACAGCTTCTCTGGGTACCCTGTGCCAGGGCCTCCCCACCCTCCCAGCCAGGAATTCCTTCCCAATATCCATCCCTGCCCTCTGGCAGTGGGAAGCCATTCCCTGTGTCCTGTCCCTCCATCCCTTGTCCCCAGCCCCTCTCCAGCTCCCCTGGAGCCTCTCTAGGCAGTGAAAGGGGCTCTGAGCTCTCCTTGGGGGCTGGAGTTTATATTTTAAACTGCTGACCCTCTCCTCCAGGTATAATCCTGTGACATCTTCGAGGCTGCTCCTCTTCCTTCTTTGACAGTAAACTCTCCCATTTGACCTGGGCTCGTTCCCACGTGCCAGGATTGTGTTTATTTTTCCATCCTGCTGTAGCCAAGTTTGTCATTTAATAAACATCACCCCCCCCCCCAGCCTGATCCCTGTCCCCTCTGTAAGCCAGGGGAACAGATGGGAGGGCACGGGACCAGAAACGCCTGACACTGCCCAAAGCTGGAAAGGAAACAACTGGAGATTTTGAGATGAAAAGAAAAAAAATTAATGTCTTTCCAGCTCTGTTGTGCCTTCAGGCCTGATCCAAACCCCTCAGCTCCAGGAGAAGGCTCAGTGTGCCTGGCTGTCAGTAACTCCTCACTCCTGGAGCAGGGCAGAGAGTCTTTCCCTGCTTGTTTTTGGAGTGTTGGAGCTTGGGTTGATCCCAGGGCAGCCGTGGTGAGCTGACAGCCTCTGACAGGGGAATGACAGCCCATGGACACAGGGGTGTTTGTTGAGGGAAGCAGCTGCAGCTCATGATGCAAATTCTGCATGGGTTCAGTTCCAGCTTTGTCCCTTTGTTGACCAGGGAGCAGCCACGCTCCAGCAGCAGAGACCAATCCCTGAGGATTCCTTCCCTGGGAAGGGATGGAGTGGGAAGAAGGTGGCTTCTCATCCTTAGGGCTCTTTAACCTCCTCACATCATCTGTCTGAAGCAAGCAGAATCCCAGATTGATTTGGGTGGGGAGGGACTTTAAAGATGATCTTGTTCCATCCCAAGGGCAGGGACACTTCCCATCAAAATCAATGTGTTCAGGAAAATTCACACTTAACATATGTATTCCCTGGGAAAGTCAAGGTGGCTACTGAGAAGTGGCAAAATCAGTAGCCAGGAGCAGAAGAGATATTACACAATTCTTGTCTGACTTATTGCTACACATATTTTAGGTCAAGGGTAATCTGATTTTTTTAAATTAATCCTTTAAAGGTTAAATTGTATAGAACGTCTGATCACAGAGTAAAGAAAAAAAACCCAGCAGTATATATAAAAATAGCATCCATTTAAGTTACATAAATCCTTATAAATATAAGAGAGAAATCAGTTATTCTATAAAAAAAATAATTTGGAACATGTGTTCCTGAAGCACCAGCACCACATCCTCATGCTGAGGACTTCAGCTACCAAATCTTTATAAATATACCTGCAAAATTCTTCCTCACCCCGACCAGAAACACGTGTCAGAAGGTGCACATTTCTATTTTGCACCAGAACAGGAGGTCTCCTGCTTGAATCTCAAATGGCCATTTGGATTTCTGGCAACCTCAGCGTGTCCCATCCCTTTGCAAATACCTTTCAGGGCCACATAAATTCCATTGGCATCCTGGAAGCTTTTTAGCAGGGATTGAGACAGTTTGGGCGGGGGTTTGTGGATGGTGCTGTCACTGCTCGCTGCCTGTGCATGGAATTTTTGTTTGACTCAAAAGAAATAAAAAGGAGGGAAGAAAACCAAGCCCTAAGCTGAAAGCACTGAGGGTCTGTGCACTTGAAGGTGCCACTCAGAGGGGAGAGAGTGGCCTCTGCTGTCCTCTTTGAGTCACCTGTGGATTGAGTGACTAATTCATCATTTCCTCAAGATGTTTGTGTCATATTAATAATAATTTCCACAGCTGGAAATTGTAGTCATGTAACAGAGATGAAAACAGAGCCACACTCTATGTGCTTGTGTGTGTGTGTTTATGTATTAATTATTTTTATTTTTCCTTCCAGTTGTGACTCTCCTGTGCCAGTAGCTGGGATCAGCCATGTCAGCCCAAAAGGACAGATGGGTTTCCGCCTTGCTTTTCCTGCTCTTCTGTGCCTCCTCCATCCCAAGGAGTGGGAGCGTGGGCCTGCAGCAGGAGCTGAGCCCCCAGCACTATTTCAGTGGCTTGGAAGCTGGGAAAGCATCCCTGGCTTTTTTCACCCCCAGTGGTAGGTGTTTGATGTGAATTTACAGCAGCATGGGGGCTCAGCAAGGCTCGGGTGAGAGTGGAACAATCACAGGATCATGAAATGCTTTGGGTTGGAAGGATCTTAAAGCCCATCCACTTCCATCCCCTGCCATGGGCAGGGACATCTTCCACTAGCCCAAGTTGCTCCAACCTGGCCTTGGACACTTCTAGGGATCCAGGATCAGCCACAGTTTCTCTGGGAATTCTATCTCAACCCCTGATCACTCTCCCAGCCAGGAATTCCTTCCCAATATCCCATCCATCCCTGCCCTCTGGCAGTTGGAAGCCATTCCCCTTTGTCCCAGCACTCCATCCTTTGTGAAGAGGCTCTCCATCTTTTTTGTTGGCTCCTTCAGGCACTGGAAGGCTTCAATTAGTTCACACCAGAGCCTTCTATTTTCCCATTCTCTCTGCCTTTCCTCTAGCAGAGCTGCTCCATCCCTCTAATCAACTTGTGGCCCTCCTCACTGAAGAGGCAATTCTGGAGGTTTTTAAACCCAAAGGGATTTTGAAAGCTGCTCGAGTGCTGCATTTGCACAGTTCCAAGTGCTCCTGACAGGCAGAGACCTCTTGGGACAGGTTCTTTCCTGCCTGTGTCCTCAGGCAGAGTCCTTCAAACATCTTCATTCATTTTCTGGATTATTTTCTGGAGGAAAAAGCCAATTTCCTGAGGAATTGTCCCCTCAAAGGGCTGGGTTTCTCTTCTGTAATACCTGCTAGAAAAAAGGGAGGTTCTTTTCATGAGGGAGAGCTAAAGGCTGCCATGGACTGGGAGGAGATCCTTGGCTTTGCTTTTGTTCTTCATGACCCTTGGGTGTGGTTTCCCAAAGACATTGATGTGGGCTGGGGAACATCTCCCACATCTCAGTGTGTGGCACGAGGATGCTCCTGCCCCTGAGGGTTTTCAGAGGGTTATTTTTGGTGTTTCAGTTTCTCCTGGTGCCCAGCCCTTCCTGGAGCAGATTGAGAGCTCAGCTGAGGCCCTCCAGGACTATGGCATTTCCGTGGTGAAGGTAAATGGGGCTCAGGGAAGCTGCTGGAGGGGATGGAGGAGTTTGAGAGGAGATGAGCAGGGAAGGGATGAGCACAGGTTTTTCATAGAATTGTGGAATCACAGAGCAGTTCTGGTTCAAAGGGACCTTAAAGCTCATCTCATTCCACCCCCCTGCCATGGGCAGGGACACCTTCCACTATCCCAGGTTGCTCCAAGCCCTGTCCAACCTGGCCTGGAACATTTCCAGGGATGGAAAATCCACAGCTTCTCTGGGCAGTCTGTTCCAGTGTCCATGTTCCATGATGGATGAGGTTGGTTCACTTCTTTTCAGCTCAGTGCAATAAATATTTCATACAAAGGAGTTTTTAGCTGAAATTTTATGCACATTCACGTGAGGGAATTACAAATTCAGGCAAGTGTAATTAGACTCCAAGAAGTGTTTATATATTTATATTTGGATTTATTTCATTTCCTCCAGCTATGGGCTACACTCAATATGCAAGCACTGATCTGTCACTATGAATATGCTGGGCAGCTCATGGGGGGTTTTGATCCCATCTGACCCAAATCAGCAGGCTGAGAGAACTGAAGTACAAACTCTACTCTCTGGTCTCCATTTTGGTGCATTTTTTTCTCCCAGCAGCTTTGGAAAGGCTGGATTTACAGTCCTGAATGGAAGGAAGCTCTAGGGTGGCTGTGTGTGGTCACTGTGGGGCTGAATCTGTAATTACACATGTTTCCTTTCTAGGTGAATTGCCCCAAAGAGGATGTCTCAAGATATTGTGGAAAAGAAAATGCATTAAGGAAAGTTTTCCTGTTCAGGTGAGGGCCATTTCTGGGCACTGTTTGAAGGAAACACTGTCACAAGCAGAGATGGAGGAATGAGAGGAGCCATGAGGACAGCAGTGGTCTGCATAGTTTAGCAGAAGGTACCCCCAAAATTCCAGGCAACACAGGCAAAGGAGATGCTCAGTCCTCAGTGTGAAACCTCCCATCCTGCCCCATGTTTTTGGAGCAGCAGAGGGATGAGCTGTGGAGGGAAACCACGGGAGAAGTCCTCCCTCAGTGTTCTCCTGTCCCTGAGGCCTCCCATCCCCAGAGTTACATGAGGTTTTGGGCCTACTCCTAAAAAATAACACTTTTTGGTACTCTGCCTGCTGGTGGGGTTAACTCCTCTGCCCTGGATGGGAAGGTTCAGCTCCTGCTCTCTCCAAGGGTTGTCACCTGGAAGCTTTTCCACATTTTAGCTCAGTTCTCATTGACTATTGTACTGATAATCATGGAATAATTAAGGTTGGAAAAGACCTTTAAGATCATCAATTCCAACCATTCCAAAGACCTTTAAGATCATTGATTCCAACCATTTCAAAGACCTTTAAGATCATCAATTCCAACCTTTAAGATCAAGTCCAACCGTTCCAAAGACCTTTAAGATCATTCATTCCAACCATTCCGAAGACCTTTAAGATCATCAAGTCCAACCATTCCAAGGCCACCATGTCCCCAAGTGCAGCAGGAACCTGCTCAACCGATGGCACCTGTGCTTGAACAATTCCCACCTCGGATCAAAGGCGTCTCAAGCGTTGTTCTGCCATTCCTCCATCGTCCTCCCTGTCCCTGTGTGCCTGCCTTGGCTCCCTTTTCCAGGTGTGATCCATGCAGTGACTCTCCCTCAGTCCCTTTGGTGACTCTCTCTTCCCTCCCCAGAGGAAAGCAGCTGATCAGAGAGTTCCCCACGGATGCCCTGTTCGATGTGAACTCCGTCGTTGCCAACGTTTTGTTGTAAGTCTAGAGCACATCCCACTCTCTGAAATCCTTTTATTTTCTATTCCCACTGAATCCCAACCCTGGGCATTCCAGAGGCTGCTCTCAGCCAAGCAGGTTTGGCTTTGCTTCTCTCTTCCTTGTGGTTTGACCCTGTTAAACCTTTTCCCTTGAGACCCACCTGGGCACCTCCAATTGGCTGTGAATCTTCAATCTGCCAGCAAGAAGCTGGAATTTTACCCTCTTTTTTTTTCCCACCATGGTTGTGTGGCAGCAAATTTACTCTTCAACCAGTTGCTAATGAGGTTTTTTCTGCCTCCTCAGTGCCCTGCTCTTTAATGAAGTTAAATACGTTGAAACACTGGCAGACCTTGAGAACATTGAAAATGTGTTGAAAGGGAAGTCCAACATGGTCTTTGCCTATGTACCAGCTATTGGGACAGCAGGTATGGACACTAAGCTTCCCATCTTTGCTCTCTTATCCAGCTTTTTTTTTAGTAAAATATCCAGGAGCTGAGTTTCTGACCCAAAATCCTGCAAGTGGAAACCTGGAAGGGCCACCCAGGCACAAGATCTCTACTTCTGTATGTCTTGCTTTGTTTCCAAAGGGATCAATTGCACCAGAAAAGTTCTGCTGGGAGCATAAACATTGAGAGGACTTGGAGAGGGAAAGAAAGCCATTGTTTGCTGTCTTATAAATAAATAAATCCCTGGGCAGATCTCTGGCTCTGCAGTGGAATTGATCCTCACACAGCACTTGTTTGCTGGGGATCAGGAATGGGATCCTGCTCCAGTTGCTCACTTCCCTTCACAGTGTGTGTTCAGACAGCTGTGACATTGCACTGAGAGTTTCTGAAAGCCTGGGAGTTGCTATTTACACCTGGGAAGGATGGAACAGGAGATGTGAAGGGAACAGAGCTGAGTTCACCTTGCCTTTCCCTTTCCAGAGCACAGGGCAGTGATGGAGGCAGCTTTTGTCTATGGGACCATCCACCAGTTTGTCCTGACCACTGAGGCAGCACTGCTGAAAGCCACCAGGTATGTCCAGACACACCCCCACCATGGAGAGCTGCTGCCCTGTGCTGTTTGCCTCACTCCTGGTGTCTCAGATTCCCAAATCAGATCTGGGATGCCATTAGGGTGTTGTGCCAAGGGCAGACAGTCAGATCTGTTTTCCAAAAGCTGCTGGTTGTGTTCCTGGCCTTGTTGTTAGCAGCTGGATCGGGTGGGATTTCACAGGAGAAGAGCCCTGCCCTCTGTCTCCTTTCCATGGCTGATGGATCAAACCTCAGCCATGGGTTTTTGGAAGAGTTGATGTTAAAACTCTGAAGCACTCCCACCTTGTGCTGTGATGTCCAAGGGCAAGAACTGTAGCACTGCTCATGGATTTGGGAATTCCCATCCCATGGCTTCAGTGGCCATCCCTTTCCCACACAGGAGGAGCTGCTTCAGAATGCAGATCCTTCCATGTGTCTTGCTGCTGCTGTGACCTCCTGCAGTCAGGAAAATGAGGGAGGAAGGTGGGAACATCACATGGGGTGTTGCATCCTCAGCCAGCAGTGTGCCCAGGTGGCCAAGAGGCCAGTGGCAACTGCTTTGTACCAGCCATGGTGTGGCCACAGGGCCTGGGCAGAGATTGTCCCCTGTGCTGGCACTGCTGAGGCCTCACCTTAAATCCTGGGGTCAGTTCTGGGCCCCTCATGACAGGAGACATGGAGGTGCTGTAACTTGTCTAGGGAGCCTGGGGAAGGGTCTGGAGCCCCAGGAGTGGCTGAGGGAGCTGGGAAAGGAGCTCAGCCTGGAGAAAAGGAGGCTCAGGGGGGACCTTGTGGCTCTGCACAACTCCCTGACAGGAGAGGGCAGCCAGGGGGGGTCAGGCTCTGCTCCCAGGGAACAGGGACAGGAGGAGAGGGAATGGCCTCAGGCTGGGCCAGGGAAGGTTTAGATTAGATATTGGGAAGAATTTCTTCTTGGCTTTAAAGGTTTGTCCAGCCCTGGCACAGCTGCTCAGGGCAGTGCTGGATTCCCCATTTCTGGAGGGATTTCAAAGCCCTGTGGATGTGGCACTTGGGGACATGGGGCAGTGATGGCCTTGGCAGCACTGGGGGAACCATTGGACTCAGTGATCTTGGAGGGATTTTCCAACGTTAATAACTCCATAGTGAGTTACTTGGGATTTTGTCACGGGTGACACCAGGGCAGGCACCAGGGTGGCCCTTCCCGAGGTGCCATCCCATCCTTGCAGGATTTCGGGAAGTGTGCTGTGGCTCCCACTAGGTGGCACGGTTGTCATTGCACAGGAATTGGCTCAATTCTCCTCAAAGCAGCACCGCCCCCTCCCGAGCTGCTCAAATGGTGGCACCTTCTCCAACAGGAGCAGCTCCCAGCCAACCGGGGCAGCAAGATTTGAGGTCTTGATACTGCACTTTGCTCTTCCATGGGGAGCTCTTAAATCCCTGTCCAAAGAAGGTGATCCCTGAAGGGAATGGGTGTGTTGGAAAGGGAAAGTGACTTCCCAAAGTTACCCACAGGCCAACAGCAGTGGTGGTGTCACAACCAACCAGGGACACCTTCCCCTCTCTCAGGGTGCTTCAAGCTTGTCCCACCTGGCCTTGGACACTTCCAGGGATCCAGGGGCAGCCACAGCTTCTCTGGGCACCCTGTGCCAGGGCCTCCCTACCCTCACCAGAGGATTCCTTCCCAATATCCCATCCATCCCTGCCCTCTGGCAGTGGGAAGCCATTCCCTGTGTCCTGTCCCTCCATGCCTTGTCCCCAGTCCCTCTCCAGCTCTCCTGGAGCTCCTTTAGGCCCTGCAAGGGGCTCAGAGCTCTCCCTGGATCCTTCTCTTCTCCAGGTGAACACCTCCAGCTCCCCCAGCCTGTCCCACAACCCTGCCAAAGCCTGAATTTGAGGATCATCTGTGAAACACATCAGCAAACCTGGTCCTTCTGTCAGGGCACTTTGAACCCTGCTCAGGGTGGGCTTTGTTTCCTCTCTCACAGCCATGATGGCCCTGATGTCTCATCTGCCTGGCTCTTGTTCTGCCACTGCCAGCTGGCCACAGACCCAGCCCAGCCCTGCAGGAGGACAGCCCTGGGACAGCCTCTGACCCTGCTCAACATCCACAGGCACCTCAAGCTCATGGGGGCTCCTTTGGTGGTAGGACTGGGAAGGAGGAGCTGCTGGGGCCGTGGGTGGGAGGGCAGCTGGAGAAGGATGTGAGGACGAGGGGGGTGAGAGCAGAGAGAAAGGTTGAGTGTGGAAATCTCCTTCCAGGGTGAGTCCAGGCAAGGAACAGGAATCACCTGGTGCAACTGCCTCACCAGTTCAGGGCTGGCCAAAACATAAATAAATTATTGAGGGCATTTTCCAGATGACTCTTAAGGGCTGACCACCTCGATATGAAGCTTGTTCCAGTGTTTGATCATGCTCTGGGTAAAGAACCCTTCCTGATGTTCTGTCTAAACCTCCCTTGGTGCAGCTTTGAACCACTTCCACATGTTCTCTCCCTGGATACGCTGGAAGTATCAGAGCTTCCCTCTCCACATCCCCTCAGGAAGCTGTGGAGAGCAATGGGGTCATCCCTCAGCCTCCTTTTCTCCAAACTGTGATGCCTTAAATGGCTCCCTAGAAACAGACACCAGACAGGAATAAAGGAATCAAGGAGGGATTGATTGGAAAGGCCTTCAGAGGTACACTCTGGGCTCCAGAGGCTCCTGCCTCAGTGCATCCCAACATGGACAAGGACAGCTCCTGAGTTCTTCCCACTTGGATCTCAGCATCAATTGCCCAAGCAGAAGCCAGGCAAGGATGGAATTTGCCCAAGCTTGCCCCCCTGTCCCCAAGATTGTGGTTTGCAGTTTTGTTGGGCCTAGGAGGGTCTGGGTGTCCTTGGAGTGCTGGAGAGGCTTTGTTGTGTGTGTGTGAGCATGAGAGAACAGCACTGAATGAGCTCCAGGGAACTGCAGAGTGACACTGGGCAGGGCAGGGCTGGAAACAATATAAAAATTAAAACCTAAGGCATCAACTGGGCAACCCTAAAGTTCTCAGCTGATCCTGTAGGCTCCCTGCAGGGGGCTCAGCACCCTCTGGAATTTGATATCAGTCCTTCACACTTTGGTGATCACAAGGAACAGGAGGTTCCCTTCTCTTTCCTCCCTCCATGGGGCAGAGAACTTCAGCAGCCACCTGTTCCCATTGGTCATCCCTGCCCATCCCAAAGGATGAGCAGATGAGCTGGAAGTGCCTCCTTCAGCCCTTTTCCTGGATTAGGCCCATGGAGGGAAGGCACTTCATGGAGCACCTCTTCTGTGCTGTCATGAAGCAGCATGCCCAAGGCAGGAAGGGAAGGATTCCAGCTCCTGCATGTTGTGGCTGGGATTATCAAACTGCCCCAGGGAACGGATGCCAGGTAAATAAAAACGAGCAGAGATTTGACATCTGGAGTTGCTAAACCACAAAAACCCCATGCCAAATAAAGCCCAGCTTTTTCACAGGGAAGGTCATGACGTGTTGGAACAGTTTTAACTGGGTTTGTGAGGGTTCTGCTTCCATGGATGTTCTAGAATTGTGGTTGGAAGCTTTTTCCTGAGGATTTCTGTGGCTGGGGGTGAGCTGAGGTACCTTCAACTTGTGGAGCTGTGCTGCAGCATCTCCCTGGGTGTTCTCCAGACAGAGGTTGCTGAGGACCCCGAGAAGGTCTCCACTGTTCACTTGCAGCTGGGGCTGCCCCTGGTGTTCATCCTGAGCCAGAAGGAGACCTACGAGGCTGACAGGAGGACAGCAGAGTTTGTGGCCTGGCAGCTCTTGGGGAAAGCAGGAGTTGCCCTTCTGTCCAGGTATTTCTCTCAGGTGTTTTGGGGTTCTCTTTGCTTTTTGTGGGGTTTCTGAGCTCATTTAGCCCAGCACCAGTGGGCTTTACAGTTGGATGAGAGGCAGTAAAACCAGGCTGTATCCTGTGTCTCATTTGAGGATTTGTCCAGAATCAGATTTGTTTCGAAGCATTGCTGACTTAGGGGTGGAAAAATATTCAGACTAAGAGAGATTTTGGAAAGGAAACTTAGCACTGATGGAATTAGGGCAGATAGAGGAGGGATGACCTTCTGTGTGACCATCTAACATTCACTTTGTGTTTTGGAAGGGACCTCGTTGATCTGAACGTTCTGCACCGGTCAAACGTCGCCCTCAAGACACCAGATGAGGTTGGATGCTTGATTTCTTTATTGGACAACTCTTACTGCCCTGCCTGGCCACAATGCCCTGGAGGGGTGGTGGGGTGTTGCTCATCTCTTATTATTTGATTGCATTTCCTGAAGCTCAAGGGGAATGTTCTTCCCAAGTTGTACACGTGTGTGCAACAGGTTCTCCAGAAAATCTGTGGATTTCCCATCCCTGGAAGTGTTCCAGGCCAGGTTGAACAGGGCTTGGAGCAACCTGGGATGGTGGCAGGGGTGCCACTGGATGATCTGGATGATCTTTATTGCCTCTTCCATGATTCCATGATTTGGGTGCTGCAGAGCCATTGCGCCTGCTGGGAAAGAGAAAAATCTGGGTTTATTTCAGGTTCAAAACAAAGAGTGACATCTCCACTACACCATAAAGCAACACAAAGTTGTGAGCTACATCCAAGTGCAAATTCCCCAAAGATTTGGACTTCTGAAGGCCTTGGGAAAGGCATCAAAATGGGAGAGGGACCGAGTGTGAAATGAAGAGCAAACAACCAAAGGTCTGCACTGAGCTTTTGTAACCCAGTGCCTCTGGCACTGAGCTGAGAAAAGGGCAGGGTGTGAGTGAAACGAGGTTGATCAAGATGAATTCAGCTCTGGAGGGACCTGACCCAGCTTGTGAGGCAGGGTGGAATTGGGTGCTGGCAGATGCCAGGGAACACACGATACCCCAGATTACCTGAAGTGTCACGCTCGTGATTGCAGAGGTGCAGGATCAGACCTGAGCGTCCCCTCAGGGCTTCCCATGGCCTGCTGAGAGATTGGCACCTTGGGTGGCTCTGGGAGCCCGTGGGTGGTGCCAGCACTTTGTCATTTCTCTCAGCTCCTGATGAACTTTCCATTTTCTCTCCAGTGCCTTTGTCTGAGCTGCTGCCAGCACTGGAGAGAAAGTTTTTAAACTGACAAAGTCTCATTTCTGAGAAATCCACGTTGCTTTTTTTCTTCTTTCCACGGGTTGGCAGTCCCTGTGCACTTGGGAACGTTTCTCCTGGCTGAGCTCCATGAGATAAAGGATTTTTTGTGCCTGTTTCCCAGGCTTTGATGGGCTGCTCAGACCCAGGCTCACCCCTCTAATGAGGGGACATCCAAGTGGCCCCTGTACCTCCTCCCTGCTCTCCTTCCCAGCTTGGCCACTGGGATTTTTCCTGCAGTGCTGGATCTGTATCGAGTTGCTGGGAGGAGTGGCTGATGTTCACTTTCACCACAGGTTCCTTCACAGCCACGTTTTTTCACAAGGAAACATCAGCCTGGAGTGAGAAAAAGTCCTGCACAGGAGAAATTGGGTCAAAGAAACATAACCCAGACATTCCTCTGTTTGGTAGCTTGGGGGATCTGTGATATATCCCAAAAATAAGGAGCTGGGAGATGTCAGCCTTGAGTTTGGTGTGCAGACAGAATAAGCAGAGGGGGATGTTGTGCTCCCACTGATGAATTGTTTTTCTTAGGGAATGCCAATCCAATACCTGGTTTTGGAAGACACTGATGAAGTTGTAACCCTGGTGGAAGATAAGAACAAGGTCAAACAAATCCAGGAGGATGAGCAGCAGGAGGAGGAGGAGGAGGAGGAAGATGAGGATGAGAAGGAGAATGATAATCAAGGTGTGCAATTAATCAGTGAAAAGCTGATTGTCATCAGACAGAAGGTGTAATCAGCATCAGACACATGGTAAAGCATCAGAAAACACTTGCAAACCATCACAGTCACTTCATGGTGGTGACAAAGTGGCTCTTTCATTCCCTGAGATCACTGGAATATGACACAGATCTAATTTTTAGGGGAAACACCAGGGAGAGAAATCAGAGCTGTTAGAGGAGCAGTTGCTCTGTGAGGGACAGGGATGTGCTTGGATGCTTCAGCTCCAAAGGTGTGGGAGGTTAAAGTGCACCCAGCACTGCCCTTTACAAGCATCTGAAAATTATCCATCCCTCTGGAAGGGTTTGAGACATGTTTTTGTAAGAGCAGATCCAGGGAGAAAACTCTGCTCCCTGCAGTGCAGAATGGAAAATGTGTTTGTTCTCCATGCAAAATTGGGGTGTTTTCCTAAAAAAGGGGGGCAGGATCCTAGAGGAGCTTTAAGAGTAGTGTTCCAACCCAAGGGCAGAGCTGGTGTGAGGTGGGGTTAGGGCATTTTTGGGGGTTTTGTCTGTGTGGCTGTGCCTCCTCTCCCCACACAAGGCAGTCACTCACCCCATGTCTCTGCCGAGAGGTTCTGGATGTGCTGGGGTGGCCCAAGGGGCTGCAGTTCTCCCCTTCCCTGGGCACACCTGTGGGTCCCTTGCAGATATTCAGGATGACCAGGTGCTGGAAGCAGTTTCCAGGGACAAGAAGAGAGAGCTGCCCCTGGAGCAGGTCCTTGTCCTGACAGAGGAGAACTTCCACTCTTCCCTCTCGGAGTCTGCCCAGACTGTGGTGCTGTTTTATGCCAGCTGTGAGTATGGAACCTGGCCTGGCTGTCCCTTTGGGGTGCTCTCCATGCTTTCCATGATCCTGGAGACAGCTTCTGACCATAAATCCATGCCACATTCTGCCCCTTGGACACTAATAACAATCAGATTAAATCAATTCTTCACATTGACTGATAATAGCAGGTATCAAGCTGATATTTAGAGATTTTTAACCTTCATTTTATAAGGAAAAAATGTGGGACAAGAGGGGAAATCAATATAGCATGGACTCATGGGCTGGCCTAGATAATCTGGTTGCTTTGTGCTGAAGCATAAAGTTAGATTTTCCTTATTTATTTCAAATCTTGCAGAGCTTGAAGCACCTCGAGGTGCAGAGAACCATAATGTGACATTGTCAGGGAGCAAGGTGGGGCTGTGTGTCCCCTGGCTGTCCCTCAGGGCTGTGTTTCCCCTCTCCTGTGTTTCAGGGGAAGCTGTGTCCCTGGCAGTGCTGCGCTCCTACTCCGAGGTGGCTTCTCACCTGAAGGGTAAGGAACCCCAGGGCTCTGGGCTTTCACCTGCTCCTACTGGCAGTAGGAGCCAGGACATTGATTGTACCTCACTCCCTCACCTGGAATACACTCATTTTTCTCCCTCAAACTCATGAGAAAAGTTACATCCACACCAGGTTGTTTAGGAAAAGTCATTTGTATCTCTTAGGTAGGGATCTTTGTCTCTGAATGCAGGGAACAAGTGACAGGACAAAAGGAAATGGCCTCAAGTTGCACATGGGGAGGTTTAGGGTGGATATCAGGGAAAATTTCTTCACAGAAAGGGTTGTCCAGCCCTGGTGCAGCTGCTCAAGGCAGTGGTGGAGTCCCCATCCCTGGAGAGATTTAAAATCCATGTGGATGTGGCAGGTGGGGACATGGGACAGTGGTGGCCTTGGCAGTGCTGGGGAATGGTTGGACTCAATCATCTGTGAGGGCTTTTCCAACCTAAACAATTCCATGATTTTATCATTCTGGATGTCTCATCCTTGGAAGTGTTCAAGGCCAGGCTGGATGGGGCTTGGAGCAAGCTGGGATAGTGGGAAGTGTCTCTGCCCCTTCCAATCCCAAGCACTCTGTGATCCCATTATGGGATGTTGGTGAACATGGCAGCAGGGTCCTGTTTGTGCCCCTCAGGGCCCTGTCCTGCCCAGACCCAGGAGATGCCCTACACATCAGTGTGCTGGGTGGCACCTCACTCTCCTGGAAGAAGGATCTGTGATTATCCCTGTCTTTGGAGGAAAGCAGGCCAGACAGGTGTGAGCAGGCCCAGATCCACTGTCAGATGTCAGAATTTACAGTGATGGTGCCTCCAGGGCCTGGAGACTGCCTCAGTTATGTGGGAACTCTCCCAGGTGGCCACAGAACTCCATGAATAACACAGTCATGGCTCTTTCATTATCAATCCTTAGGTTGAACAATCCTTAGAGCCAGCACATCAGGGAGTCTGAGAACAAAGGCAGGAGGGTGGGATCCTTCAGGAGGGTCTGTGCAGTGGGAGCTCCACAGCTTCACTGTGGTTTGTAAAGAGAGCTGGGGTCTTCCATGGGCTGAATCTCTTCCAGAGGTGCTTTTTTGTCCCCTTGGCTGCAGGGGACACTGAGGTGGCTTCATCCCACGGTGGGGAAGTCATGTGGCAAAAGAAGACTGTCACTAAGTTCTGTTCTGTTTGTTATTACTGCCATAGTTATTAGTGTTTATTTGCCTTGTTATATATATATATTAGTAAAGAACTGTTATTCCTACTCCTCATATCTTTGCCTGAAAGCCCCTTAATTCCAATATTATAATAATTTAGAAGGAAGAGAGTTGCATCTTCCATTCCAAGAGAGGCCTTCCTTAGCAGACACCTGTCTGTCAAACCAAGCCACATGTGGATCTTGGCAAGAGCTATTCCAGCACCTCTGGTGCCTTCTCCTGTTTTTTTTCTCCATCGAGGCTCATTTTTCCTGGTGCTGGAACACAGTGCCAGCAGGACTCAGCAGTGGGGACATGTATGGGGTGTGCAGGGGACCCCAGAGTTGTCTGGGCAGCAGCTGCAGTGGGAGTTGCTTACAAGAAGCTCTCCTGCTGCAGGCAGTGCTGTGGGCTGGAGGAGAGCAGCTCTGCATCCGTGGTTTGCATGAAGGGAAAGTCACCAGCAGCTTTGATCTGGGCTGAAATCCCAGGAATAAACAGGAAGGGATGGGAGAGGTGGTGGTTGTTGTTGGGGTTGGTGGTGGTTTGGGGTTTCTTTTGGACTTCTCCAGCAGCCAGAGCAGCTAAAGGAGCAACACAAGAGAGTCTGTGGGTGAAACCTGACCTCTTCCCAAGCCAGTGGCCAACCCTTGTTGGGTTCTGCATGGCCAGGATTTCACCATGTGTGTTCTGAATCACTTGATAACAATCTCAGTGCAGGGAAGCAGCCACAGACAGATTCTCAACAGAGACCAGGAACTGACTGGGGTCAGGGCTTTTCTGTGATCACTGAGGTCCCTGCAGGCTCCCAGGCCAGATGTGACCCTCCGGAATGACTCCAGTCTGGTTTCTCTGCTGTGACCTTGGAGCAGATGCAGACCAGCTGCATTGCTGGATCTGGAGATCCTTTTTCTCTGCTGCTGAGGGAGCCTCTGAGAGAACCAGAGGAGCTGGAAAACCTCAGAGGATGCTGTTCTCTGGGCTCTCAGTGATGGCTGGATCAGGAAGACCTTGAGCTGTGCAGGGCTGAGAATAAAACATGGGGTTCAGCTTGGGGCACTCACAGTTCCCCAGAAGCTCTGGTATTCCTGCCTGCTCTGGGGTGGAGTTTCCTTCCCAAGGGCTGGGAAGCCACGAGCAGCTGTCTGAGGAGTGAATCACCCGTGCTGGAGGCACATTTTGAACTGCAGAACCAGGTCCTGCTCCCGATGCCAATTCTTTGTGCAAAATGGCACTGAGAATAGACCATGTGTGATCAAACACGTGGGAAAGGGGAAGGCTGGAGACAGGAATGACCCTGATGCCTTAAATGGCTACCTAGAAACAGAGAGCAGGCAGGAATAAAGGAATAAAGGAGGGACTGATTGGAAAGGCCTTCAGAGGTACACTCTGGGCTCCAGAGGCTCCTGCCTCAGTGCATCCCAACATGGACAAGGACAGCTCCCGAGTTCTTCCCACTTGGATCTCAGCATCAATTCCCCAAGCAGAAGCCAGGCAAGGATGGAATTTGCCCAAGCTTGTCCCCCA
The DNA here is from genome assembly GCA_013400515.1 of Erpornis zantholeuca. Taxonomy (NCBI): domain Eukaryota; kingdom Metazoa; phylum Chordata; class Aves; order Passeriformes; family Timaliidae; genus Erpornis; species Erpornis zantholeuca. The sequence goes on along the minus strand of VZTN01004832.1, from coordinate 33,768 downwards.
CTCCCCAAGATTGTGGTTTGCAGTTGTTGGGCCTAGGAGGGTCTGGGTGTCCTTGGAGAGCTGGAGAGGCTTTGTTGTGTGTGTGTGAGCATGAGAGAACAGCACTGAACGAGCTCCAGGGAACTGCAGAGTGACACTGGGCAGGGCAGGGTTGGAAACATAGAAAAGTTCAAACCTAAGGCATCAACCCCGTGAGTCATCCCCTACCAGATGCTCAGCAGATCCTCACCAAGTGAAGGATCCCAGCCCTCGAGTGCTTTCCATTTGTTGAGAGATCCAGTTTAGCAGGAGACAAAAGAGGAGCATCTCTGCCTTGCTGAACTGAGCACGTTTTCTACCCTTGGAGCAAGAATGTCCCAATCCCAGTCCTGCTGGGGCTTCACTGCTGCACTTCTCTGCACCTCTGGTTTGCTTTTGCAAGATGGGAATTTTTGGCAATGGGGTTAAGAGCAGAGGATGTGAAGGTGAGACAGTGCTGAGCATTTCTTTGATGTGTCATTGGCCTTCTTGGCAAAGAAGAGAGGAAATCAGTATTTAAGAAGAGCGATGTGTTGTGATGAAAAATGGGTTTGCCTCCCTCCTCTGTGCTTGTGAAGTCTTCTTGACCAGGGCTTTACAAAGACAAGGGGTGAAGTTGTGGCTCAAAGGCAGAAAAATCAGCTGCATGATTTAGCAGTGGATCTCCATGGAGCATAACTCTGAAATGAGGATTTAGAGGTTCACTGTGTGATGTTTTCTAGGAAGTTGTTCCCATTCTCTGTTGGATTCTTGCTCAAAGTGCGGCACTTTGTACATAACTTCTCTTTCATGTTGCAGCCTCTGGAACACTCTTCAAGTGAGCTGTTTTTTTAATACAATCATGGAATTATTTAGGTCGGAAAAGCCTTCCAAGCTCCTGGAGTCCAGCTGTTCCCCCAGCACTGCCAGGGCCATCACTGCCCCATGTCCTCAAGTGGCTTTTAAATCCCTCCAGGGATGGGGACTACAGCACTGTCCTGGGCAGCTGAGCCAGGGCTGGACAACACTTTTTGTGAAGGAATTTTCCCCAATATCCAATCTAAATCTTCCTTGGTGCAACCTGAGGCCATTTCTTCTCCTCCTGTCCCTGTTCCCTGCCAGCAGAGCCTGACCTCCCCAGCTGTCCCCTCCTGTCAGGGAGTGTGCAGAGCCACAAGGTCCCCCCTGAGCCTCCTTTTCTCCAGGCTGAGCTCCTTTCCCAGCCCCCTCAGCTGTTCCTGGTGCTCCAGCCCCTTCCCCTTCTCTGTTCCCTTCCCTGAACACACTCCAGCACCATGCCAGTCCTCCCTTCCAAGTAATTATAAGTTCAAATGATTATAAATTCAAGGGATTCCTGATTTTTCTCATTCCCTATAGTTTGTCTTGTGCTGGTTTTCTGAGACCTCTAGGAGAGAGGTTCTTGCTGTCACTTGCTGGATTTAGCATCTAAAACCACAGGACAGCAGGATTTTGTGTTCCCTTCACCTTCCTTCCCACTCAGCAGTGACCACAGGGCTGGATAGTCCCTCAGAGAGTTACTCTGTTCCTGAAAGTGCTGCTTGTTCAGTCATGAATGATCTGAGGTTAGGATGGCTTAGATTAGGATCCCATACCAGATGTTTTTCAGGCCAGATGGGGCTCCCTCAGAGCACATGGCAGATAATTCCCTGAGTTAATACCCAAATATTAAAATCCATATTTGTAGGAGCTTCAAGCAGCCTCACAACTCGATTTTAACAGGACATCAAAGCCCCATTTCCATGGGATTATTTTCCAGAGTTGGGCAAGACACAAGATGATGTGGCAAGAGATGATGAGAACCAGCTATACTGCATCAGAGGTGCGAAGTAAATCTGAGGTCAGGCTTTCAGTTCAAGATCTTCTTGCAGAGTCTGGGAATGACACAAACCATTTCTGCTCTCGTGGAGTGTTTTGACAACTCCTGTCTGAGTGGATTTGCAGGCCCTCCACTTGTGCTGCCTCCTGCTTTTTCTGCACAAGAGTTTGATGCAAGGCAGAGCAGCAGCAAACTCCTCGTGTGAGCTGCAATGTAGAACCTCCAGTGGAGGGTGCAGAAAATGGTCCTGTGGGAGACCAAGGATACAGGGATAGGAATTCATTCTGAGGTCACCTCTGCCTTCACCCCCATCTGCAAAAATCCTCATGGAATCCCAGAAAGGTTTGGGAGGGACCTTAAATCCCATCTCATTCCACCCCCGCCAGGGGCAGGGACACCTTCCACCATCCCAGGTTGCTCCAAGCCCTGTCCAACCTGGCCTGGGACATTTCCAGGGATTAGGGGGGTCTACAACTCCTCTTGGGCAACAAGAGTTTGTGCAACACTCAGCTGTGCTCACTTCTCAGGAACTTGGTTCAATATTTGGTCAGCCCTCCCCACCTTGGCATGGGTTGTTGCTTGACCCTGCCCAGTGATGTCACTGCCCCCTCCAGAGCACCCCTGACATATTTTTAGATTTTATTGTTTCTCTCGAACTGGCAATTTCCAGGCAAAACTTGGTTGGGTTTTTTCCTCAGGAGGGATGTCTTCCAAGCTGCTTCAGATTCTCATTTGCTTAAACCTTCCCAAAAAAAAGTGTTTCCCAGGCTGACTTGCAGGGCTCTGCAGAGGTTTCACCAGAACAGAAGAACATAATTTTCCTCCCATGGCCTGCAGATGCTGTTGAGAGTCCATCCCTTTTCTGCAGCACTGGTGGAACCTTTGCTTTTCCTCGTGGAATGCTGCTGTCCTTACACTTTGCCCTTCTGGGCTTGGAATCAAAACCAGATTGGATGTGTTTTATTCCATCAGCCAGGCCTTTAATGAAAACAGTGATCAGAATCAAACCCAGGACAGGGAGAGAAGAAAGCTTGGCTGGTTTCTCTTGAGAAATCCTCATCATGTGCCCCAGCGCTGGTTTCTGAAGGTCTCTTTGCCATGGTCTGCCTCCATGTGTGTACTTGTCTCTAGGTTTCATCCCATCTTTCCCACGGAGCTGTTAAGTCCTGTTCAAAGAAATTTAGGGAAGGAGTGAAGATTTCTGAGATAGGGCATTCCTGCCGTGGGCATGGACAGCTGCACACTGTCCTTGGTCAAGCCCCTGAGGCAGCTCAGGTGAGGCTGGAAGTTAAGGGAAGAGAGGGAGTGAAGCTGCTCAAGATTTAGGTCAGGCTTAGCCATGGACCAGCAGCAGCAGCAGCATGTGCTGGGCTTCACCTCAACCTAAAGATCAAAGAAAGGCTGGTAAAGTCCCTGGCAGTGTCCCAGGCCAGGTTGGAGCAACGTGGGAGAGTGGGAGGTGTCCCTGCCCATGAACAGGATGGAATGGGATGAGCTTTAAGGTCCCTTCCAAACCCAAACCCTTATGTGACTCCAGGATTCTTTGCTGGAGTTGCACAAATCTTGGGCTCGTAGAGAGCATGCAGGGAACCAACTTTGCATTTGTTTCACTTCTTACCAATCTCTTGAGTTTATCATGTTGGTGAGGCTCATAAAAAACCTTTTTAGGACATTTCCCAGGACCCAGAGTTGGACTGACTGCTCTGTAATTCCCAACTGCTCTTCCTTTCCCACTCCCTTCCTTGTGAGACTCCATTCTTAAGGTCCTACAGGTGTCTGCTTGGGTGGGATCACAGAAAATCCTGAGTCAGAAGGGATCCACGAGGATCATGAAGCCCAACTCCTGGCTGTGCACAGGACACCCCAAGGATCCCACCCTGTGCCTGAGGGCACTGGATTGGGGGGAATGCCACCAGCCTGTGGCATTACATCCCTCTCCCATCCCCTTCAACTGCTCTGTGTGCATTTGGCTCCGTGCTTGAGGCAGAACAGGCATTTTTCAATATTGTACACCTTAATAAATGCAAAAGCCTTGGCTGCATCCTCCTCCTCCATGCCAAGCTTTCTCTTCCCTCTTTCCTGTAAGTGAGTGCCTGCATTATTTCGTGCTCTTGGCCTTATTCCTAAGGTATTTCCAGTACCTTTCCCTACTGCCTTTTAAGCTCCTGGACAGTTGCCTCAGGGTTTTGTGATGTCTCTTGGAGTTCTCAGCCAGATGTGAATGCCTCTGGGGATGAGGGATTTCATGAGGGAGATGGGCTGTGCTCAAAGGGATCATGTATTTGGGTAGATTTTGGTAGATTTCTGGCAGAATTAATACAAATATAGACAATAATACCCACTGAGCTAATAAAAAGCTCTATTTTCCAACCAATGTATTATTATTTTTAGTTTTTCATATCATTCATGAGTATTTATTTTCCACTCTAGGAACACCAGGGGTTTTGCTGTCCCGGGTGAACTGCTGGGACTGGCCTGGCCTTTGCTCCCAGGAAAATGTCACCCAGTTCCCCACCATGAAGATTTACAAGGAGGGACAACAGCCAGTGACATATGATGGCATGTGGGGAACCGAAGAGCTGAGCAGCTTCATCCTGCTGTGAGTGACAAAATGCCACATCCTTCTGTCACCATCCCCATCTTTTTGCAGGAATTCCTTCTTTATTATTTTTTATGGGGATCCCAAGGCTCTCAGTTTGGCTCAGGCTGTTCTCTCTTCGCTGTAACCACCTCCAGCTCCTCTCTGGACCTTCCCAGATGATCATTTTTGGCTCTGATGAGATGTCACACTTGTCCCATGGGGTTGGGGCCTTGTTGGATTGGGGTTGCCCTCTTGTCTCTTCATCCCAAAAGCAGAGAAGACAACAGCCCAAGTTGTTTCCCTGCCTTTCCACAGGAGCAGAGTTCCCTGCCCACTGAAGCTGGCCACGATGGATGAAGCAGAGGGATATTTAAGAGGGGAGTTTCCATCTGAGCTCTCATCCCATCACCACACCTCACTCCTGGGAGTTTTCAGCACAGCCAGCAGCCAAGGTTTGTTGGTGTTGGTGGGTTAAGCACTCTCCAGCTTCATTCCTGGTGGGCCAGGGATGCTTCCAGCTGCTTGGGAGTTCACAACACAGCCTGCCTGGCACTGCCATCTTCAGTTTTACAGTGACAGGGTAGCAGGTGATGCCAGATGTGAGGTCTCAGGTCCATACTCTGGCTCAGAGGACATTGAGCTGCCAGCTGTGTTCTGTGGGAGTAGTAACTTCCCAAGGCTGTCCCTGTTGTATCTCCTGCTGCTTACCCTGAAGAGTTTCTCCTCTTTAGGAGTCCCTTCAAAGTAGTTGTAGGCTGGCATAAAATTCCCTCCCAACCTCTGGTTTAGCCCAGATCCATCAACCCCTTCCTGTAGCCCATGTAAAACATGTCACAGCATATTCTTCCTTAAAAAAACTGAGATCCACTCTTGGATCTTGCTGGCTTCTCCTGAAAAAGTGGTAGGCCCAGTCCTTGTAACACACAATCCAAAACCTTTCTTTTTTAAAGAAACAGAACAGCAATAAGGTAAAATAGAAATTGCCTGCATCGAAAGGAATGAAATGTGAATAACTCAGTGAAATTCACTTGTGGATTTTGAAATAGGTGGACATAGAAATGCAATGTGTTACCAAGGGAGAGGGAATAAAGCCACTCTGGAGAGGGAACGTCAGGCAAACCACAGAATCATGGAGTGGTTTGGGTTGGAAGGGACCTTAAATCCCATCCCATCCCACCCCTGCCATGGGCAGGGACACCTCCCACTATCCCAGGTTGCTCCAAGCCCTGTCCAGCCTGGCCTTGGACACTTCCAGGGGTCCAGGAGCAGCCCCAGCTTCTCTGGGCACCATGTGCCAGGGCCTCCCAGTTGGGAGCTGGGATCTTCCAACTCCATGGACTCTCAGTTGGCAATTCCCATGGGAATTGCTGCCTTAAAAAAAGGAGAACTTTCTGATCTTGCTCAAGATCAAACTTTCAGACCATTTTTAATTTTAAAGCTCCCTTGTGCCTCTAAACTTTGATTTAATGCAAACCAAGCTACTTTCTCACATCAGAGGGTCCAGAGGGAAGAGGTAAGAACAAGACAGAATGTCTGGAACCAACTGGAAAACACTTGGGCTGTGTTCTCTGAGGCAGCTGACAGCCAATTCCCTGCCTTCCTCTGGAGATCTCATCTGGTAAATACAGCAGGAAATCCTACTGATCCCAAAAAGCTTTAGTCCAGCCCAGAGAAGCTGTGGCTGCCTCTGGATCCCTGGAAGAGTCCAAGGCTGAGTTGGACAGGGCTTGGAGCAACCTGGGCCAGTGGGAAGTGTCCCTGCCACGGCAGGGGATGGAACTGGATGGGTTTTGAGGTCCCTTCCAACCCAAACCATTCTGGGATTCTCCAGAGAAGCTGTACCTTTCCTTCCACACAAACAAGAGCCTTGGAGGTTTCCAGGCAGCTTTGTGGATCCTGTAGGGTTGCCTCTTCACACAGGGCACATTCCATCTGCAATCCACAATGGCATCCTGAGGCTGGAGTAACTCAGCCACAGGGAGATGAAATTTGGGATGTCTTCTCCACCCCTTTCCTCAGGGTGCTGTGATGCAGAACATCCTGAGGGAGCAGAAAGCTGGAGCCAGCTGTTCTGACACCAAACCAGCCTGGAGTCAGGAGAACCACATTGTTCCTTTAATCACCCTGCAGACTTATCTGGAATTCCCAATCATTTTCTCAGGGCAGAATTCCTGCTCTAAGCTGGAGCAGTGTGCAGCGTCACTGCCACTTCCAGTGAACTGAAACAGAGCAAAGAGATGTCCTGCTAAATAAATCCTGGATGTTTTCCAACCCTCAGCATCAGGACTGTGCTAAGCCCTTTGAAGGGGTCTGAGCTAAAAGAGGCTTGTTGGAAAAATCCTAAATAAAATTTACTAGGAAGAGGTGAATTTATTACGAGGGCAATGAACGTGTGAGTGTTTTCCTGGAAATTCAGAGAACTTTTAGGAGAAAAAATTGGTTTTGATGCAACAACTGGGGGCATCTTTGGAAGTAAAACTGTCCTAAGCCCTGTTTGGAAATACCCCTGAGCTCTGGTGCCTCGCAGGGCTTGGCAGCATCAGTGGAAGCCAAGTGAGAGATGCTCCAGGAGCTGCTGTGCTGGAGAGCACAATCAGGAGGTGCCTCCTTCCAGAGGGATAAAAATTGGTGTTCAGACCCTGCTTCCCAAAACTCTGTGGGGATTTTAGACCCTTTAGACCCTTCCCCATCTGGCAGCTTGATTCTCATTCCCAGTTCAGTGAAGCTGTGCTTGTGCAATTCAGGGCAGCTGGGATTCCAGCTCAAGGAATGTGCTGAGGAGCATGATCAGCCCCCTCAGGGAATTAAAATCATGCTTTCAAGGGGGACTAATTTCCTAGGAAATATTTAAATAGATCTTTTGAAGTGCTTCCTGTCTGCAGTGGAGCTGTGTGAATTTGGGAGGATTTTGGGTACAGAACAAAGAACCTCTTGCTGGAGAAATATGGGCTGGTGTGTGGCTCTGGGTCTGGCACAGCCAGAAATAGGGAAAAATTTGGAAGTGTGATGGGGAGGGAGGATCTCATCAGGTCGAGGAATAAGCTTGGTCTTGCTGGAGGTTGTTCTCATTTAGAATTCCTGCAGCCAGGGCTGCTCCAGGGCAGCACCTCAAGACAAGCTCCTATCTCAAGTGAGGATTTAAAGCTTGGGGAAGTGCTTGGTGGAGGAAATTGGGACAGGAGCTTTTCTTTGAGCACTGATAAAATCAAATACCCAAAAAACCAAGAGAGCTGGAAAGCAACACCCAAGAGTGGTTTCTCTGTAGGAGCTGGAGAGGGACTTGGAAAAGGGATGGAGGGACAGGACAAGGGAATGGCTTCCCACTGCCAGAGGGCAGGGATGGATATTGGGATATTGGGAAGGAATGCCTGGCTGTGAGGGTGGGGAGGCCCTGGCACAGGGTGCCCAGAGAAGCTGTGGCTGCCCCTGGATCCCTGGCATTGTACAAGGCCAGGCTGGATGGAGCTTGGAGCAGCCTGGGCTAGTGGGAGGTGTCCCTGCCATGACAGGGCTGGAATAGGATGAGCTTTAAGGTCCTTTCCAACCCAGACCATTCAGAGATTCTATGATAATGACTGAGCCCTCAATGAGCCACTCCTTAAGGAACTCCATTGAAAAAGGAAAACAGCTGAAATGAAAGTTTATGGGCCACGTGGGAAACAGTGGAAAATACAGCTTTGAGTGTAGCTACAAAACAGGAATGAAAGAACCAAGAAGTGACAGGTTGTGAGGCAGCTCCATCTATTGAGCTCTGAGTCACTGTCCCAGGAGCTTGGGCCGTGACAGTGAACGTTCTGAGGAGCAGTCACTGGTGTCTGACAGCAGTTTATATCCTGGGTGTATCTGAGGTACTCCCTTAATTCTCAGGAAAAACCTGGCTTCTTCAAAGAGAGATTTCTCCCTCTCCTGGGGTCAGAAGAGCAGTTTTTGTTGCTTTCAGTTGCTCAACTCAAAGGAGAAGGGGGGTGGTGGTGTTGAAATGCTCCCTGTTCTCACCCCACCTTTGGCAGCAGCTCTTTGGAGCTCTGATCTCTGCATTTCACAAGCTCCCCCCCATGTCTTGCATATTCCCACAAAGCTTGGGTTTCCCATGGATCCACTGCCTGAAAGCACAGCCAGGCTGGACAGGGCTTGGAGCAAGCTGGGATAGTGGAAGGTGTCCCTGCCCATGGCAGGGGGTGGAACAAGATGAGCTTTAAGGTCCTTTCCAACCCAAATCATTCTGGGATTCTGTGAAATTGGAGGTTTTTTATAAGGGAATAAACCAGCTCTGCAGTCAGCTTTGTTTTGGAGCTGTGCTCTCAGTCTCAGCTGTGATGAAGAGAGCCCAGCCTGGTCTTTGCCTATCCTGCAGCAGCCCCAGCCAGCTCAGAGGAGCTGGATAAACCAAGAGACACTTGAGGGAGAGGTTGGTTTATCTCCAGGCTCTTAGCCCTACTCCAGTAAAGCCATCATCCATCATTCCTCAAAGGTCACTAGGATTTATAAGATTTCTGTTTAGACTTATAATTGGTCTCCTGTTTCCAAGAATGCTTACAGACTGTAAGTCCTTAAAGACATTTCATTTTCCTCCATCCTGCAGATCCTGGAGGCTCAGTGCTGGTGGCTGAAGAGCAAACACTGCTCTCATAAAGGGAATTTTCCTCTGATCCTTGATCTCTGCCTGCTCCTCCTCCCATGGCCTGCAGCCTTGAGCTGCAGTAATTTTTTGTCACCCTCTAATCCTGGTTTAGTTCCTGAAAACTAAACTGCTCTGGCAGGATGTCGTGTTTGCAGACATTGATCAAGTTTCCAGGAAAAAATAATCTCAACACCTCTCTTTCTGTTGTTTATTCTTGTATCTTTGTGTTTTTCCAGCCAGGGAAGCTTTCGAAGAGGCAGGAAACATCCTCAGTGGCCATGTAAGGATGGGGATGTATTTTGAAGATGATGCCTTGGCTTTGTAAGTGGTTTCTCTTTTTCTTTGAGAAGAATTCGAGCTGATCTGCACTTAGTGAGAGGCAGTGCCTGGAGCAAGTGTCACTGTGCTGAGTGACAGCTACAAGTGATTTAATTCCTTCAGGGGAGATGGGTCAAAAGGAATTGTCACCTTGGCTCTGCCACTGATTCTCAGCCTACCCATGGTCACTTCTCTTCCTGCTGCTTTTATTCCCTCTGGGTATTGTCAGCCCCCATGGATCTGGTTGTGTTCCTCATATGAACAGGAGCAAACCTTTCTAAAAATAATAATAATAATAAAAAAAAAAAGGCTGGAAAAATTATACCAGTGCTGTGTGAGGGAGGAAAAGTTCTTCCCTTCTTTTTCCATGAGGAAAAAAATGATGGATTGTCACTGCAGTGCCTTCCCTTGCTGTGTGGTTGCCTCCAGTTGCCAAGAGCAGCCAGAAAAGAAGCTGCTTGTGACTACCTGGGCTAGGAGTGGAGTAGACATTGAGTCTGGGTGCTGGAAAAGGCTTTGGAAGCTGGGAAATAAATGCTGTCTCCATGGAGCTGCGTTCCTGGTGGAGTTGCATCCCTGACTTTAAGCCACATGGAGCTAATGGGATCTTAGCTGAGTCATTAAGACTCCAGCAAGGGGCAAAGTCCTTTGGGTGAGTGTGTGTGGGAGGTGCTTCAGTGCACAGAAATGCAGCTGGATCCAGGGGGAATCTCCAGCTTGTCCTGGCATTTCATTTCCATCAGGAATTAACTATCAAGGCAGAGTTAAAAATCCCAGAAGGTCCTTAGCCTGTTTTCCAGGTGTGAGTTTAGCAGCCTGCTAATGCATCAGGGAATTATTTTCATTAGTTTCCTAGAGGTGTGGTACATTCCTGGTGAGACATGGGCATTTTTGTGGTGAGCACAGAGAATAAAAACCCAGACAACCTCGGGAATACATCTCCATTAACCAAACAGTGCTCCAGGCAGCAGGGGGAACCTGATCCCCCCAGCTGAGGATTTCAGCCCAGCTGATAGAAGGGAAAAAAAACCCAAAAAAGCAGAGGACAGGGTGATCTCTCAAGGTACCAGGAGAAAAAGCCTGTGTTCTCTCAGAGCTGACACATGCAGGAATTCACCTCCCTGCTCCTGCCCCAGGAGCCTGCAGCCTGCTCCTGTTCAGCAGGAATATTTAGTACAGTTTATATGCATAGTCCTTCTGCCAGATTTGCATTTTTGGCTGTGATTTGTGGGTGAAGCTACTGTAGCTGATGGGCATCTCAACTGTAAGCAGAAAGTAAACACTTACAGGAATTCCTTAGGCAAGAGCCAGGCTCACTTCCCTTGCTCAGAAAAAGAAAAGCCATTCTTCAGCTCAGTGCTCAAGGAGAAAATACTTGTGGCTCTCAGGTCATGGAAAGCTGATTCCCCTTTTGTGCATCCTGTGGACCTTTCCCAGATTAAAAGGGCTGCAGGATACACAAAGCCTGTTGCTAGCAAAGCTGTTTGCTCAGCAGGCACCTGCTGGGCTGGTCCCTAATGAAGGGGAAAAAGGCATTGAGGAAGAAATGCTCTGAATGAGGTCGTTATTTATTTCCACATCCATGTGGGAGATTCCTGCCAAGGGTTTGTTTGCAGATGGTTTTGATTGAAATGCAAGGCTCGTGTTACCCAGTGAATGGTCCTGCTGCATGAACAGAAAGCTGTGGTGAGCAACAGTGGTTCCCTCAGGACCAGGAAGAGGGGAAGGGATTTCGGGATGGAGTGTAGCTGGGGAATTTGGGGATTTTCTGGAATTATACAAGATACTTCCTTGTAGAATCCCAGAATGGTTTGGGTTGGAAGGGAACTTAAAACTCATCTCCTTCCAGCATGTGCAGGGACACCTCCCACTATCCCAGCTGGCTCCAGGCCCCATCCAGCTTGGCCTTGGACACTTCCAGGGATCCAGGGGCAGCCACAGCTTCTCTGGAAGCCTCTTCCAGTGCCTCACCACCCTCAAAGATGCTTATCAAAGGCTGCTGAACAAGTTGATGTGTTTTAGATACAGGGAACAAGAGTCCTCACTCCTCTGAGCCATAACCAAGCCAAAGAATCTCTTTAAAACCCATGGAAGTTTCATAAGTTCAAAATCCCTGAATTAATTTTTTTTTTTTAGGTTTTTGCCACTCTTAATCTACAGTAAATAGAGAGTTAATTGGCAAAGCAATGAAGAGGGGAGTTAAGGATCTTCCTCACAGCCCAAAGCATTTGCAGAGGTGTGAGAACCAACTTCTTTAGAGTAGCAGAACTTGGGAGTCCAGACTGGGAGAGGAAAGCTTAGCTCAGGACTAGATACACAAAAATAAACTAAAAACATTGAAATGGCTCAGATAAACCCAAGAATAGTTTGGCAATTGTTTCCCAAGATTTGAAGGCCTCGGGGAAGTCCATGCTCAGGAGTTGGACTTCAGTGCTCCCTTCCAAATGAGGATATTCCATGATTCTCTGCCCACTTCTGCTCTTGACCACAGCATCAGCACAGGTCTGGGGTGGCCCTTAGGAGTTTGCAGTGGGTGCAGAGAGGTCAATGCTGTGATGGAGGATGGGAAAGGCCTCCAAAAAGAGTTGGACACCATGGAAATGAGTTACCTGCAGTTCCCTCCACTTGTTTTGTCATTGATGACCTAAAGAAATTCTTCCCTGGGAGGGTGGGGAGGCCCTGGCTCAGAGTGCCCAGAGAAGCTGGGGCTGCTCCATCCCTGGAAGTGTCCAGGGCCAGGTTGGACAGGGCTTGGAGCAGTCTGGGATAGTGGAAGGTGTCCCTGCCATGTGGAATGAGATGGGATTTCAGGTCCCTTCCTGTCCCCTGATTTTAGCCTTCTAAATTGTTTGCATTCTTCTGTAATGGAGTTCTCACGCATTTCATATAAACAAAGTAATGTTGTTCTAACTGTTCCTTTTTGTTTTCATTCTTCTTCTGATGAGAGAACAATTGATAGACTTCTAATGTGACCAGTGTAGCTGGAGAGGAGGCAACCTCATCATCCAATCCATGGGCATTGTCAGAAATCTATATATACAAGGTCAAAAACTTAAACTGTGCCTTTTTCTGCTTGAAACTGGCTGTCTCTGTGTTGGGAATTTCGTGTCCTGTAACCACACCTTCCAACCCAAACATTCTGGGATTCTTTGGTGTCACTACCTTTGAAAAATTGCCAGGAGCCTTTGAGAAACAAACCAGACATTCCCCCAAAAACTGCAGAGGCAGCTGATTTCCCCTGGCACACCCTTCCTCTGGGCAGTGCCATCTGGAGCCTCCAGGGCTGAAGTTCCTCAAACCTCCAGGAAATTGCTGTCCTGGCTTGGTGTCCTCCCTGCCCTTTCATTGCTCAGACTTCTCCTATTTTTGCTTTCTCCACTTTCTCCACTTTGAATACCTTGCACCTTCTTACCAGAAGGACTCCAGGGATTTAAGGATGATGTGGCTGCTCCACCAAGAGAGGGTGGATGTGATGCCTTAGGTTTGAACTTTTATATTTTTCAAATCCTGTGCTGCTAGTGTGACGCTGAAGTTTTCTGTAGTTTGTTAAGTGCTGTTCTTTTATGCTAACATAGACATAACAAAACCTCTAAGTTGCTCTCCAAGGACACTCAGAACAAGAACTGCAAACCTTCATCTTGGGGAGAGGGAGGCAGGCCTGGGGGAAATTCCATCCTTGGCTGAGTTTTGCTTGGGGAATTGATGCTGATATCAAAGTGGGAAGAACTCGGGAGCTGTCCTTGTCCATGTTGGGATGCACTGAGGCAGGAGCCTCTGGAGCCCAGAGTGTACCTCTGAAGGCCTTTCCAATCAATCCCTCCTTGATTCCTTTATTCCTGTCTGCTCTCTGTTTCTAGGGAGCCATTTAAGGCATCAGCCCCAAGTCTGTGGGGCTTGGTCTTCACCAAAATTTTTGGGCTTGTTCACTGAGGCAAGAATTGGATCTCCTGGAGGTCGTTTGGTGTGGGCTGTGTCCCTTGGATGGAATCTCAGACCTTCTGTTTGCCTTGACTGGGGAGACAGAGTGAATCCCTGGGTAGATGTTTGCACCACCCAACCTTAGGTGAACGAAGGGAAAATGAAGGAGAAGTAGGAATAGAATCCCAAAATCCCAGAATGGTTTGGGGTAGGAAGAAACCTCAAAACCCATCCCGTTCCACTACCCCAGGACACCTTCCACTAGCCCAGGTTGCTCCAAGCCCCATCCAACCTGGCCTTGGACATTCCAAGGATGGCACATGTCTCCAGGAGGATGCCAGCTCTGTGTGTTGCACATTTGGTGTGTGTCCAACCCTCCTGTTCTCATCCCTCTTTTCCAGATCCCAGAAATACTCAGTGTCCCCCCCTGCCCTCCTCCTTGCCCGGAGCGGAGGCCGGAGCGTGGAAGGCATCACTCTGTCCAAACACAGCGTGCAGGACATGGTGCAGATGATCAGATGTGAACTGCTGGACATTTTTGTGAGTAAAAATAAAACCAAAATGTCCTTTTTTCCATCACAGAGCCCTGATTATAGCGTGTAGTTCTGCACCACGGCCATGTCTGCTCGTTATTTTTATCGTGCCGAGTTTGTTTTTAAATTTTATGACTTGGAGCAGGCAGTCTGGACAGAAATGTGCTGTTTGCTGTGTGGTCTTGGAGCAGGAGACCCTGGAGTTGAGGGAATGGCCCCAGAGTCAGTCACTGTGCAATGCTTGGCCTCTCACAGGGTCTGTCCCCTCTTCCCAGGGCTTTTTCCATGTGCCATTTGGAGCGTGGTTGTAGTGTTGCCTTTCCCTGGTCTTAAAATTCAAACCAAAACACAGTTTATGGGGAAAAAGGGGTTTTTACCTCGGTGTTTATTTCAGGATCTTTGGGTACAGCACTTGGTCCAGGTGGAATGCCCCAAAAATGCATGCACTACTCCTCACACTGAAATACACACACTTACAGGCTTTGCAAAATGAGCATATTTATCAAAGATTCCCCAGTGAGAGGCTCGAGTGAACCTCCCATTCTGAGGAACTTTTCCCCCTGGATGGGCCTGGCTGAGGCTCCAAAATATGTTTTGGAGGGGACTTTGGTGTCTGGGGCTCCCAGGATGTTTGCTCTCCTGGTTTAACAGTGCCGTGGGGCTGAGCTGAGTTATCAACCTTGGGGAGTTACAAGTGTGGGGCTAAAAGCACTGAGAATACATCAAACTATATAAAAGGGTATGTAAGAGGGGTATGAAAGAAATAGAAAAAAATTATTCAGGCATCAGTAGCCTCTGCCTGCTCTGCTCACATCCCTGTCACCAAGCTCACAGCTGCTGCCAAGGACTCGGGGGGCATGGGTTGGGCAAAGACATCTCCAAGTGCACCAAAAATCCCTGCCCTCTTCCAGCTTCCCCTTCCTGCAGCCTTGCTTAACCCCTGCACCCTCATGTTGATGCCTCAGGTTTTAACTTCTATATTTTTCAAATCCTGTAGTGCTTAGTGTGTAACTGAAGTTTCGTGTGGCCTGTGAGCTGCTGCTCTCTCATGCTGGTCAGACATAACAAAGCCTCTCTAGGTTTGCTCTTCAAAGGACATCAGGCACAAAATGTGTAAACTGAAACCTTGAGAGGGGTTGGGTAATAATTGATGTAATAATTACATCATTAACTGAGGTTATAATTGGAGAATTAACCCTGATAGGCAAATGAACCAAAGTTATAGAAGTGTGAAGAACCTGTGACCCAGAGTCCATCTTGGGTGCAACCTCTTGACTGCCCAGGGTGTACTTTGGAGGCCCTTCAAATAAATATCACTTTTTACTCTCTTAGTTGTATCTAGTCTCTGTTTTCAGGCAAACACCTCAAGGCATTGATGTAAGAGCAGAAAGTGGCATTTTTTCCTGTTTTCTCCTCCCCATAACCCCCCCCCAATTTCTCATTTGTGACATCCTGCAGCCAGAAATCACCATGCCCAATCTGCCCCAGTACCTGCAGCTCAGAAAGCCCTTCCTCATCCTGTTCAGTGCTGGTGACATCAATCAGATGGAGAGCAAGGAAATGCTGAAGCTGGCAAGAGGAAGAACCCATCAGGCATTTGTGGCTTGCTGGTTGAACCTGTGAGTGTTTGAAAATCTCTCCTTTCCTTCAGCTCACTCCCAGCCTTGCAGGAAAAAAAACAAAACCCTGAGGCTGCAATTACTGAGAACACAAGCTGGTAATGTGATTATTGGGTCTGAAATCATCAGCAGTTGGGAGGTCAAACCATTGAGCAGTGGTGCAGGGCAGCTGCAAAAATCGCCTGACGAAGGAAAATTAGCAAATGTTTAATTGATGGCAGAAATTGTTTTCGATAGAGGAAAATGTTCTCTAGTGCTTGTAGTAGCTTGACCCTGGGTCTGGTGTTATTTGTGTTTTTGTTGCATGTAGGAGGGGAAAAAAAAAGGAAATTTGCCCTCCTGGAATGTCTTTTGGTGATTTTCCACCAGCAGTTAGAGGGAATGACTGGTCATGGACTGGGGAAAGAAAGTTTTCACGAGGAGGTTCAACCAGAAGCCCCATAAATTAGACTTAAAAAATAGTCAAGAAACAAAATTAAATCAAGACTTAAGAAATAGAAAGTTGGAGGGAAGGGGATTTTTTTTTTTTTTAATCCTCCTCTTCTTAGTTGCATTTTGCATTTTTGGCCTCTGTTTGTTTTGCCCAAGCCCAGGGAAACTTCAGTGGCTTAATCATAATGTGCTTTGAAGTCTGGAAAGTGCTGTCCAGCGTGGGCTGGAGCTTAGCTGAGGAGGAAAATGCACATGTGTTCAGAGAGAAAGGGATTGGGCTGCCAGTAATGCACCAGAAACAAGAGCCCTGGAACTTCCCCACCTACACATCTGCCTTCACTCTGCCTTCCTCAGGCACAAAAAGCCTTCCTGTGCCAGAGCAAAATGGCACTGCCACAAAACAGGGCACAATGGGAGTGATTTGGGTTAGAAGGGATCTTAAAGATCATCTCATTCCACCCCTGCTGTGGGCAGGGACACTTTCCACTGTCCAATATACCCCATCCAGCTTGGCCTTGGACATTTCCAAGGATCCAGGGGCAGCCACAGCTTCTCTGGGCACCCTGTGCCAGGGCCTCCCCACCCTCCCAGTCAACAATTCCTTCCCAATATCCCACCCAACCCTGCCCTGTGGCAGTGGGAAGCCATTCCCTGTGTCCTGGCACTTCATGTCCTTGTCTAAAGTCCCTCATTCCCAGGGCAAGAAGCCAGCTCAGACCTGGAGCATCTCTCTCATTCCTGAAAGGCTGCTGGAATGACTTGGCACCTCTGTGGGGCTGCTGTCCCTCTCTGTGTCCTCTTCTCACTCTCCCTGTGTCACTTGAGGAATTTGCCTTTCCACCCCTGTGGAATTGCTGTCACTGTGGGGCAGTGGCAGCAGCTGGGCTGGAAGGAGCTGGCAGCTGTCCCTGCACGCAAGGTCTGACCCTAGGGGGGCTGCAGGACCTGTCCCACTCTTGTCCCACCTGTTCTTAGAAGCTTTCCCATCTTTTTTCCACCTTTCTACAGGGTTTGCCCTGCTCGAGGATTTCTTCACACATCCAGGCTGTTGTCTGCTCGCTCTCCATTGCATCCTAACATGTTCCTTAAGGCATCAAGCTTATATATGTAGTGCCATGAGCTTAGAATCAGGGAATCCTGGCATGGAAGGGACATTAAAGCCCATCCCAGGTTGCGCCAAGCCCCATCCATCCTGGCCTCGAACACTTCCAGGGATGAAGCTTCTACATTCCCACAAAACCATGCTTTGCTGGGTGTGACACTTTGGTGGTTCCTTGGCTCTCAGTCCTGTCCTGCTGCCAAACCTGAATCTCCTCTTCCCAACAGGAAGAAGACTCCAGTGGGACACGGAATCTTGAGGAAATACTTTTCCACCACACCTTCCTTGCCTGTTCTCCTCTGGGTGAACCTCCACTCCGGGGGTCAGGTATTCAAGTTCCCACCAGAGCAGTCCATCACTGAGATGAACATCTTGTCTTGGCTGGAGAAGCTCCAAGCAGGACTGGAGATTCCCAGCAGTAAGTGGACCCAGGTTTATAACGTTCCCAAGCACACACTGTGAGCTCCAGTCTGTTTATGAGAAGATACTACATGCAATAAATTGTCTGCCCTGGAATTTAACGATGGAAAAAGCAGCTCTGCTTGTTAGAGCTGCAGAAGTACAAATAGTCCAGCCAGGAGAGAATGCCCACACTCCCAAGTTTGCTTTGGGACTGTTTAATGCTCAGAGCCAAACGTGGATAGTTTGGATTTGACATCTTTTCCCTGTGATAATCCCCAAATCTGGCTGTGTTTTCCCATTCCCAAACACAGCTTGCTAATAAAAAACCTCCCAGCTCCCAGTTGTCAGTGGAAGAAGTAGCTGCTCTTTGGGCACCTTCCTGCATTTCTTTTTGGATGGGAGAGGATAAGGAAGTTGGTGTTTTGCTAGGGTTTTTGGGACATCAAGGATTGGCTTGTGCTGTGAAGCTTTTCACTGCATCCCTCCTGTCTTGATCAGCTTGGTGAGGCTTTGGAGGAAGCCAGCATGGATGTGCCTTCCTCAAGAGAGCTGGAGAGGGACCTAGGACAAGGGTTGGAGGGACAGGACACAGGGAATGGCTTCCCAGTGCCAGAGGGCAGGGATAGTTGAGATATTGGGAAGGAATTGTTTACTGGGAGGGTGGGGAGGACCTGGCACAGGTGCCCAGAGAAGCTGTGGCTGCCCCTGGATCCCTGGAAGTGTCCAAGGCCAGGTTGGACAGGGCTTGGAGCAGCCTGGGATAGCAGGAGGTGTCCCTGCCCAAGGCAGGGGGTGGAATGGATAGACTTGAAGGTCTCTTCCAACCCAACGTATTCTGGGATTCTGGGATTCTTTGATCTTTCAGGAAAGATTTTTAATTTTGCATTCATTGGAAGGGGAGGAAAAAAGCCATAATTCCTTGGAAATGGGAAATATCCCTGGAGCTGGGGCATAACTCTTTACCTGCTAACTGGGACTGTGTTTGCTGCTCAGGTACCTTGTCTGAGGAAGACTGGAAGCCACCACTCCCTGCTTACGACTTCCTCCAGATGATGGAGCCATCCGTGCCCGAGCTCTCCCCCCACGCTTCCCCTCACTCTGGGGACACCCTGGTGCCACACCCACCCAAAAGCCCCGGAGGGGACACTGCCAGAGGGGACACTGCCACCCAGGAGGAGCCATCCCGGGAGAGGAGCACTGCAGAGGAAGTTGGTTCCCCTGGGAGGGACCTGAGGGGGACAGCACCGAGGCTGGCAGCGAGGGACAAGCAGGGCAAGAGACACAGCGAGCTCTGAGAGCTGGGGTGGGGAAAGATGTGGGACTGCCCTGGAAAACCTCTCACTTTCCCAGCCTTTACTCCAAGGAGAGAAGTGGTTTCAGCTGTCAAGGAATGGTGGAGGGAAAAGCCACTCCCTGCTGCTGAGTGCTGGTGGCTTCTGATGCCAGAGACGTGTCTGTGCATCCCACGTGTTGTTCCCTGGCTGCTGCTGGGAGCTCACTGAACAACAAACTACACTGGAAAAGACAAATCATTCCTGCTCTGTAGATTCCCTAAATCTCAGAGCTGTTTCAGTTGCCCCTGAGCAGGAAGGGGTGAGTGATTCCAAGATCAAAAGCCCATTTCTCTCCTCCCTGGTGGCAGGAGAAGCTCTAGTGATGTGTGTCAGCAAAAGCTGTGATTCCATCTGTGCCAGCAGCGTGTGGAGCCGGGAGGGCCAGCATTCCAAGCAGCCCCCAGTTGTGTTTGCACCTGACTTGTGACCCCAATTCGTGAGCACATTCATCCTCAGGGGGAAGAGGAGGATCTGATTGAAGCAGATTTATGACAGAGGCCAGAGCTCAGGTCACACAACAGCCCTGAATAGCTGGGACAAAGCTCTGCCAGCAAACCCCGAGGGTGGGCAGGTTGGGAGATGGCTTTCCTCACTGCTGGCATTTTCTTGGTCCTGAGCCCAGGGGGTTATTTGCAGCCTCGATTTGTCTTTGCTCTCGGTGACAGCAGTGAGGTTGGTGCCTCCTGAGCTGGGAATGGTGCAGGGAGCAAGGGCTGTGGAAAGCTCAGCACTGAGGGGAGAGAGATAAAGTGTCTGAGGTGGGATGGAGCTGCTTCATATCCAAGACCTGGGGCACTGGATTTCCAGCCTCTGCCCATCTCTGGGGGACAAGAAGTGGCAGGGGGTTGAAGGTTTAAGGTCTTTAAGGTCCCTTCCAACCCATGATCATGGATTCTAGGGTTCCATGATCATCCCACTCCCTTCGATGAACATCTCCCTTCCACTGCACCACTGAGACATGACAGAAGGGTCAGATCCTCTTCCTACTCCTTAGGGCTCTGAAGTTACTGGGAAGAGGAAAAAAATGCTGGTAAGGAACTGCTGAGAGCATTGCAGACTCTCTATTTCTCATCCTGCAAGCAGCACACATGGCTTTGAGTCTTCTGAAATACCCAGAAATAGATCATTAGTCCTGGGCTCTCCTGGAAGCCCTTAATTGCAAGAGACCATTTTTGGACAGAGTGAGAGGCTTTGAGCCAGAATGTATGTATTTAAAGGAATAAACTGCAGCCTGCTGATCAAAGGCATTACTCCCAAGGGAAGGGTGTGAACAGATCCTTCGTGTGTTCCCGTCCTGCCTCTGCTCCATGAGGTCCTTACACTGCTGAATTCCATCAACTGAACGTTGGTCATTTCCCATCCTGTCCCTGATCATCCAGAATTCCAGACTGGGTTGGGTTGGAAGGGACCATAAAGATTATCTCATCTCACCCTTGCAATGGGCAGGGACACCTTCCACTGTCCCAGGTTGCTCCAAGGTTCATCCAGCCTGGCCTTGGACACTTCCAGGGATCCAGGGGCAGCCACAGTTTCTCTGGGCATCCTCACAGCCAAGAATTCCTTCCCAATATCCCATCCAACCCTGCCCTCTGGCATTTTGAAGTGCAATTAATTGGGTTTTTCATGGCATCTTAAACTCCATGTCAAGTATGCTCCTCTGCATGTGTTTTGGGTGGTGGGAGCAGTTGGGTGCCCCTCATCAGCAGGATCCCTTCTTCCCGCAGGCTTTGTGGAAGACAAGGAGCATTCCCACATCCCCACTCTTCTCCACGTGTCCCTGCTTTTCCAGCCCTTCTCCCGTGCAGGACTGGGGCAGCAGTTTGTCACTAGGGGTCAGTGCCACATCTCCGTTGTGGCTTCGCAAATCCCTGCCTCTCCCAGCGCTGCGGGGTGGGCGTCGCCGCCGGTCAGGAACAGCTTCCCAGTGGGATCCTGCTGGGATGTGGAGAGTCCCAGCTCTACTGCCTTCATCCCCAACATCACCAGTGGGATCCATCAGCTCCAGCCTCCCAGGATGGGTTGGGATGCCCGGAGCTTTGGGCTGAGTCCACCTTGAAGGTGCCAGCACAGAGGTGAGGGAAAGGGATGTGTTTTTCCATGTCCCACCACTGCCAGAATCCAGCTGGACAGGCAGCTGTGGGTTTGCTCTGGATGCAGTCCTGGACCACATCGGGTGGATTTGGGTTAGTTGGGGTTTTATTTTTCAGTACAAAATGTATTTTCCCTTGTGTAACCCAAAAAGGCACTCAGGGAAATCCATGGAGACAAATATGTGCCAGGATAAATGCAGGCAGGGGGAGAATGTTAGGGGTACTGAGAGCAGTTTGATGGGGTCTGCATTCCAAAGTTTCCTCATCCTCCAGAGGAAATGCTCCAGCACTTGGCTGTTTCCAACCACTCTGGCTCTGGGGACAGAGCAGGGTGGAAAGAAACACTCCAAGGATGTTCATGGAATCAGAGCCATGGAGTGCTTTGGGTTGAAAGGGACCTTTAAAGGGCATCCAGTCCAACCCTGCCGTGGGCAGGGACACCTACTGGACAAGGCTGCTCCAATACCCATCCAGCCTGGCCTGGAATTATGGCCTTGGGTGAGAAGCGAGGCAGAGGAGGCAGAGCTCATGTTCTGGGGGGCAGCTGTGAGGGACAGAGTGATTCCCATGAGGTTGGAGCAGTGGGATCTGTCCCATCCCATGGGGTTGGAGCAGTGGGATCTGTCCCATCCCATGGGGCTGGAGCAG
>VZTN01004831.1:193593-212883 GCA_013400515.1 Erpornis zantholeuca | reverse complement strand
TGTTCCACATGGTATTGGGGTTTGACATGCAGGTTATGGACAAAACCTTCAGATAAAGGGGCAGATGGGATGTTGATGTCATGCTGCTTTCATCTACCATCATCCTGGAAATCTACTTCCTAATAAAAGATTATAGTTTCCTTTTGCTGTTGCTGCCAGCTCTCTTGCTGAACCATAATCAAAGGTGTGACTAATGTAGAAAAAGGCAAAAGAGCTGGGAATGAAAGGGACAACTCAATAAAGTGAGGTTTTTTTGTCCTGCCCATACTGTTCATTCAAACACATTTCTTTTTGGTGGATGACAGCTTTACATACTGAAGATAAGGTATAGACTTCTGTGCATGGCTGTGTACACACAGCTGATGCCTTATTAACTTAAAATTTTACACGATTTTTCATTGGTCTGAGTGTAACAACTCATTTGACGTGTTGTCTTTAAAATACCTTGCAATAGATACACATTCAAATATCTTCCATTCACCTTTAGACAGATGACACTGTGTTAAATCCCTAATTCTTCATTGCCACTTTGGAACCACTAATCAAGTGTATCAAAGCAATGTATTTTCTTACACTACACTAGATTTTTTCACTGATTAATCTATTGGTGTATGCATTCAGGTACTTACTCATTAGCTCTTCTGATGCACACTGCTGAAATTATCAATAGTATATTTGAGTAACTATTTTTTAAATAACAGTTGCCCAAGTACAGC
This sequence comes from Erpornis zantholeuca, assembly GCA_013400515.1. NCBI lineage: Eukaryota > Metazoa > Chordata > Aves > Passeriformes > Timaliidae > Erpornis > Erpornis zantholeuca. The sequence continues at coordinate 212,167 of VZTN01004831.1, read as the reverse complement.
TGGTTTTCTTGGTTTTGTTCACTGGTTGACAGTTATTTTCTTGTCAATATAGAAGGAACTGGGGTACCTGAGTGCTGGTAGTTGGCATGGATTTGGGGGCAGCTCTTTTTTCCAAAAAATGAGTTGACTATTCACTTCTTGTCCCAGCATGCAGCTTAGGACTAGCTTGTTCATAGTGAAGCACACCTTCCTAGTTCATCTTCTGTGTCCCTCTCAACAGGAAACCCAGCATGCATCACTTGGTTGTGTTGAGAAAGGGCAAGTCAATAGTTGCTTTGCATGAAGCATTGATTGTATCAGTCACTGGTGTCTTTTCCTGAGACCTGAAGAGTCAGGTTGGAATGGTGTTTCAGCTTTGTTGTTTACTGGAGCCAGTTGCAGTTTGCTGAAAGGTCTGGGCAAAAAGCATAAATCATTCTGTAATCTCATGCTGACATATGGTATGTAAATACCATGATCCACCCAAAGGGTAGCCAGCATTATAAATGTACTTTCTAATCTGCTGCTGAAATGAGCACTCAGTATAATGCATCTGTAATCCAATAGATATTAACAGTCTGAGAATGTACAGTAAGACCTTAATAATTCAGTATTGTTCGATTGGCTCCATCTGACTCGTAATTAGCATGGTAAGGGTTATGCCTCTTGCAGTCGAGCAGCTAACTGCATTAGTTCAGTATCAATAGAATTTTTAAAGCCTTGACTACCCAATATAAATAGCCTACAACATTTTTTCTTTTTTTATTAAACACTTTGAAGTCAATGTGCAATTCAACAAATTTTCATAAGGGAGAGAAAAATCCAGATGTTTTTACTGTAATTTCCATTCTAGATTCTCAAATATATGATAAATTCAGGTCATGCAGCACTCCTGATACAGCCAAAAATTTTTGAATGTAGCTTTGGTTTCCTCTGCCTGGATTCTCTTGTTCCTTTTGTAGATCAAAATCATTAAAAAAATCACTAGAAGTTGTTCAGTATTGCCCACAATAGGCATAAAAGGGGAAGGCTTATTCTGTGAGTCTCATGGGTTTACTTTGATGCACAAACTTACCCTGGAGCTCCTCTGGATGCATGTGACTTACGGACCCATCCTAGCTGCCCATGACAGAAACCAGACATTCTTTCCAGGATGAACAGCTGAGCTGATGAAGCAAGCAAATAGAGCTAGGGAAGTGAATGTACAAGCAGGAGACTGGAGAGCTAGAATCCCACCCAAACTGTGCAAAGGTGATTTGTTTTAATATATAACAGTCATGGAAAAGAAATATTTTTGTCCCAGTACAGAGCTTACAAATGAATAAGGGGATGACATTGATAACAGGGATCTAAATTCTAAATTCTCACCTCTGTTGAAAAAACGTGAGTTTATACAGATGAATACATTTTTTAAAATTTAAGAAATAAAAGCTGGGCACTTTTTTTTTTCCCCCAAAAAAAGTACTCCTCTGAAATGCTAGGAGTCTTCAGTGGATTTTTTTATACAACTGATAGCCTGACCTGTGCATGTACTGTGTGCTCTGTGGTTTAAGAGGCTGGTGGCAAGACTGATGCAGGATTGTAGAGTATAACATGCCAAAATCCTACAAGCATTTGTGTAAAATATTTGAGTGTTTTGTTTGTCCTTTTGTTAAGGAGCTGCTGATGAAGCTAAAATAACTTGCTTATGTGGCTTGAATGTATTAATCTCCATTTTGGTAGCAAAATTCACTGTGGGATAGCATGGCTATTAGGAATCCCCCAGAAAGAAAAGAAACAGCATCTGCATTATAAAAGTTCTAAAAAATGTTAAACTTTGCAGATCTATGAGAGTTTCTAGAATGAGTTACACAATATTAGTGGCAGGTCTTAGAGTAGAAATTAATGCAGGAACAAGTTAACTTATTTAAAGAGTATTTTATTTCAGGACAAAAATGTGCTGTTCTGTGACTCAAGGCAGAATTTCTTCACAAACTGATTCATTATATCCATGGTCTGATATGGTCTGCTTGTTTGTCACAATTAAGTAATAATTTATTTTACCTCCCGAGGAATGAAATTTGGCTGCTGTGTGTAAAACACTGACTCACTGGTATTTGGAAAACAAAGTAGATGTTTTCTGTGCTTTGTTGCCCATCACAGTCAGTGAATTATGTTTTGGCTATTCCATAGCAACGACTTCACTGGAGTGTGAATTAATATTGCAGCTCCAGGAGTTTGATGTTAAAATTGGTTCTCACCAGAGATCTTAAGTAGGAGTATTGTTTTGAATAGCATCGTGACACGGCCATCTTAGAAACTCCTTGAACACACCCACAGTTCAAATTTTTTCTGAAACTAAGACCACTGCATCTTCCACTTAGTTGCAGAGCACGATATAAAAGCTCCTTATCCAATCCAGTCTACAAAAGAATGTATTTTCATGCTTTAGATAATTTCAGTCAATCTTGGAAAATGTAGCTATACAACATACAAAAGTGACAACTCCAACACTCACACACAATATGAGCTGTTGAGAATCACTGTTATATTTACCAACATTTCCATATCCCTGTCAGCCAGTTCTGCACAACTGTTGTCCTCATCATAGTCAAGAGCACCAACAGAGATTCCTCTCCTCTCCCCAACTCGTCCCCGGGGGTGATTCTTCTCCAGTTTTACCCTGGCATGGCTTCAGCAGGAAGCATTCCTCATCCCTCATCTTTGGGAAGTGGGGGAGGTTGCATCTTCCTTCCTCCAGCAAGAATCATGCAATTCAGGTTGCCAGCCCAGCTACCTGAGAGAGTGCCAGTAGTGACTGTGTCTACTGCAGAATCTACAAGGCTTCTTCCAAACTTTGGGTTGCTTGGCTGTCTCCTGGTGTACAATTCAAGGGCTCTCGTTTCAGAATATCTTTCACCCTGGGTATACATCTAGAAATAGTTTTTAAATTTGCCATTAGAATGCTTGGGTTACATCTTTCTCTTGTAACTTTACACGTAAAACTTTAATTCCAAGTCTCAAAAGCTTTTCAAACCTGCTGCATTAAAAAACCTCATCATGCTGTGAGCAAAAGTGGCTTCAGTCTTAACAGACAGCCCTGTTGGGAGGAGAGGAACCTAAGACAGAGGTTAAATAGTTCATGTAGGGACCTGCAGGGAGCATGTGCAGTCAAGGGGAAGCAGTACATCCAAATGCCACAACCGTACAATTAAAATGGCAGGACCGTCTGTAATCTGTTGTGCTAAATAATAATCCATTAAAAATAGCCTAATCTTGTTCTTGAACTTTCTAAAACTTAACACAATGAAAAGGAATTCTTTTTCCAGGATGAAATCTGTTCTGCTTTTGAGAACCAAGGAAGGCCATACCAGTAAAGTTTTTTTAACTAAGTGGTGTTTCCACTTACAGACTGGGCAAAGACTTAGGCTGCAATGTGAGCTTACCCTTCCTGGTCCATGCAGTGAGGTTACAGACTGAGATAAACTATAGAATGAAGATCAGGAAAGGTAAAGCTTGCAGGTACAATCACAGGTACTTTCAGCTTGGGCTCCCTTTGCCTTGCTAAGCTGCTGGGAGCAAGACCCTCTGCCTCACTAGGCCTGGTTTTGTGATAGTTCCTCCTTTCCTTACTGGTTTTGGAAGGGGCAAGCGGAGCAGTCCCCCTGATGTCAGCCTTGTGAGTACATTTTGGAGAGCTGTTTGAGCCAGTTACTGGCAGTTTTGCAGCTGGCTATATGTGTAACAAAATGGAGTGGTGTCTTGGGATACTAAGAGCTGAGCAGGGGAGAGGATCTGTCAACAAATCACTTGGAAACTTGTGCCCCTGCACACCTGAGCCACCATCCTGAGTGCTGCTGCACTTAGGTAAATGAGACTGTAGTACCTGCTAGTCCTCAGGTTGCAGTCTCCTCAAGTTACTCCTAGATCTGAGTGTAGGAGCATCTCCTAACTGGTGAAGTTTAAAGAAGAGTCAGAGAGTGAGAAAATAAAAACAATCTGACATGGGAGGAAGCCCTGGGTTGGGTCTTAAATCTTTTTCTGATGTCTTATTGGACGTGCTCTCCAGTACATCTTACTTGTTGTAGACAGAAGGTAAAGCTGTCTTTAACTTTTCTGGAATTAGAAGTGTAGGCATAATTTGAGTCTGAATTTTTTTATGCACCCTTCTGTCATATGAGCTATGACCTACATCTCAGCATTGGAATAGGGAGACCTCAGGAAAAACAAGGTGGGGCAGGGAAGAAGGGAGAGCTTTGTTTGCTTCTGAGACACAGAGTCCTGGAGCCAGGGGGGACCATGAGGTTCTGGGATAGGAGGAGGATTTCTGCCTTTAGTGACAGAGACCTAACTCTTACCCTGCGACCTCATAGTCTCTGTGCTAATCTGCTCCAGTGTTTCACCCTTAGAGAGTTTCTCCTACCACCCATTTAGATCCCTCCTATTGCAAGTTTAGGCTTTGCAGTTGTGTGGTCTGTTTGCTATGGATAGGGAAGACAGATTATTCCCTTTTATTCCTGCAGCATTGTTTTGAGTATTTGTTGTGTCCCAGTTTTTTCCTCAGGCTCATGAATTCTCTGAGGTTGTGCTTGGAGGTCATTTTTAGAGATGTCCAAGGTGGTGTGTTTGGGGTTTTTTTCTGTCCCCAGGGAGTTGGGACCTGAAAATGGACACAGTTTGTTCACTGATGTTTGCATGTGATTGTAAAGGAATAGATCACATCAAGTATCTTGTATCAGGAAATTTAGTTATGGATTCTAGTATGATGTTTTCCAGCTTTTCAATGTCATAGCTTTGTTGATTCATATTTCAGTCCATTTTCCATTTGCTTTATTGCTTTTTTTTTGCTTATACGGAGAAACTTGCTCACAGCCCTAGTGCATTGCAGCCTATTTTTTTGAGACCATTTCTCTAATTTCATAAAATCATTTTGAACTCTTACCCTGTTTTCTGTTTTCTAATGTACTTCTAGTTTCTTTCAGCTTTGCAACACCAGCAGATTTACTAAGAACACTCTTTACCATTGCTGACTTCACCAATAAAAAAATTGAATTGTATGAAAACAGGACCTGTTCACTGAAAACATTTTGCTGGTTTGAAGGTGAATCACTTTCTAGGTGTGATTTTTATTTTTTTTATTATGATTATTATTGTTTGTTGCCTGACCAACTCTGCACTTACCCCAAAGCAATTTTTATCTAACCACATTCCTTCGTTTGCTTATGAAAACATCCTGCAAGTCTGAATATGTCACCATTTGAGCTGATACCAACAGCTTGCCAAAGCTGTCAAGAAAATACCCTGATCTTTGCTTTATGGTTGCTGAGCATTGTGCCAAACCAGTTTGCCTTGCTCACCTGGAGGTGGTGCTTCCTGCTTCCCATGAGGAGAAAGGTTGAGTTTGTCTGTTGGATAACAAATTGAGAGGCAAATAATCAATATTTTCATTAATTTCTACCTAATCATAACTAGCTACCAAGTCTAGAGTGATCTTAGATAACTGGCTGTAGTTAGATGATTTTTTGTGCCACTTTTCTTTTTGTGTGCAAGCACTCTGAACTTATTTGTTCAGTCAACCACAATTCATTAATTAATATGGATGGCAGCTCTGCGTACTGAGTCACTAGAAACAAATTCCAACAGGGTCATATATCTTATCGGTACCAAGCTGCCTCCAGAGCAGGATGGAAAAGGGTCTTTTCATGTTGATCACTTTGCTCATTCCAGGCTCTGGCCATTCCTGTGGGAACCCAGTTCAACTCTCATCCAGAAACAGGTGATGATGGATTCGGCCCTTGCATTTAGCAACCCTTCTGTCTTCCTGTTTTCTCATTTCAGACAAAATTGTATCAACCTGGTAATCTTTGTGCAGGTGGAGTCTTGTCCCTGGAAGCTGTGGGGCTGCACAGGATATGAGAGCCAGAAACTGCTAGGGACAGAGGGCATGTTCTCGAGCTGGCCGTGTACTTGGCGAGTTAGAAGAGCAATTTACAAATTCAGCACAGTCAGTAAGGAAGAAAAATAGAGACAGTAAATTAAGAAAGAGGCAGAGTGTTTGGGGTTTTTTGGGTTTTTTTTTTTTGGTAGTCATTCTTGAGGGCAGAGCTGGAATTTAAAAGGTTGTGACAGTGCTCGTACTGGCGGCCATTGTCTGTGCCCAGTACCAGGTGACTGGGAGATTTCAGGAATCCAACTCATTTCCATTATCTTTTTCTTTCTCAAATAAAAAAAAAGAATTGAGATAATTTGCCTTTCCTGTCAACTTACCCGCCTTGCCCCTGAAGTTTCCCGCACTTGCACTTGGAGCTCGGGCTCAATATTTCCTTTCAGAGGCTGCGCTCTGCAAGGGCTTTTTAGGAGCGGCGGCTGGAGAGCCGGAACGAGCCGTGCAGCCGAAGGCGAGCCCCGCCGGCCCCCGAGAGCTGCGGGCCCTGCCCGGGGCCGGGCCGCTCGCTCCGTGCCGGGAGACAAAGGGAGCCGCATCTGAGCCCTGCTGAGGCTGCACTTGCCGGAAGAAACCAAACAATTCTTATTTACCAAATTGACAAAATCCTATCATTGCAATTAAGGGGATATGTAATTAACTGTTTCTTAATTACAGCAGCTGCCACTTCATCTGAATGCAGCAATTTGCGGAGAAACCGGGGGAGATGCTTTAAACTCGTGTGTGTAAACAGCGCGAGCACAAACAGTGCGGCGTGCGCGGCTCCCGGGGGCGCGGTGCCTGTCCCGGGGGCACGGGCCAAGGCAGAGGCTCCCCCCTGCCAGCCTGCCTGGCCCTGGTGGTCTCTGGAAATCCCTCGGGAGGCAGAGAGCTTCAGACAACCCTGCCGCAAACCCATCGCCCCGGGGTTGTACCTCGAGCTGCGGGGCTGAGCCCAGCGCCGCAGACGCTCCTGGCAGAGAGAGGCTTTAAAGAGCCTCTCCTGCCTGCCGGCCTCTGCGGGAGCAGCAGCCCCCGGTGCGTGTGCTGTGTGCACTGGGCGAGGTGAATTTCTCCTGGTCTCTCGCCGTGCACTTTCATGGCTTCATCGCTTTGGGCCGGCAAGAGCGCCTCTGCCAGCCTCTGTCCCCTCTGGCTGCTCGGCTGGGAAGCCAGGCTGACCCCATTCGGCTCCTGCAGGTCTGCGTGACATTTTAAAATAACCTCTGCATCCTTTGCTGTTGCAGCCTCCCCTGGCTTACGCGGGTCACTTCCTGGGAGCTGCTGTGAACTTCCAGCGTGTCAGAGTTTTCCCTGCTGAGGTACCCAGAAGGTCAGGGTGTTTGTGGGCTCACCTGGGTACAAACCACTTGGGTTTTGCTATCTTTCCAGCCCACCTCAGAGGTTGCCGGTTCCTGCTTCCTGCCTGTAACCAGAACCTGGTGACAGTGCTGGCTTAGGGTGGTGAGCTGGGACAGAGGGGATGTGGTTTTGCATGTGGTTTTCCATACCCGGAGACACAGCATGGACTTCCCCGCACTTCTAAGGCAAGAGCCATGGGCGCTCGGGAGGTAGGAAGAGGGTGGTGTCTGCCGGGATCGCCTCCCAGCTCTGCTCCCCAGCAGTGCCTGCTCGCGGAGATCAGGCGGAGTGGCCCTATTATCCCTCCGTGCCTCAGTTTACTTCCCTCAGCATGGAGCATCTGTGCCTCAGGTACAGCTCACAAATACTGAGCTAAGCCCAGAAGCATTAATTGCTGAGCTATAGCTTGAAAAGAGCCTTGCACACCCCCTCTGCCACTGCTAATAAATAGGATTGATGCTACAAAGGCTGAGGACTGTGCCTGCTCAAATTGGCAGACAACATTGGGGCTCCATAATTCAGCTGCATTGATTTGTCCCGTAGGTTTCACATGTGAAATAAAGCTTCTCTCTGTCAAGTCAGCACAGAAAGGATATCCTGCTTGGTGCTAGCAACATTCCTCTGGTTTCCTAACTGAAACCTAAACTATTTTCTGAGTATTTCAGTAATGGGCATCATGACAAAGACTGGATTATTAATATGCACATCAAAAATTTGAAAGCATGGGATGACATCCTGTCACTATTTAAATGATGGCACAACCTCCATGGATGCTGCTGTAACCAGAATTTCACCAGCCGGCACTACTCAGCTGTCCCAAGCTCTCCTCACATCACTCTGGGGGCCTCTGTGTTGCAGTCAATGGCACTCTGAGAAAAAGACCCAGTTAAGCTTGTTAAAACTTGTCCATGTTAATCTCTTGAAAAGCACTCAGCCATTTCAGATTTACATGCTGAATCGGCTTCATGGAAAACTGTTCATGTTTCTCTTTCTGTCTTCTTTGGGATGGAGCATGTGACCCGCATGGTGTTTTTAATACCAGTTACATTTGCATGGATACATGTGCTTTGTTTCATCATCCTTAGTGTTTTGCTGCCCACATTTAGAAAGGTAAAAGAACATTCTGACTCAGTTATTTCCTTGGGACTTGTCTGTGGCATGACCGGTTATGACTTGGGTACCGTCTTAGCAGGAAAAGCTAAAAGTAGAAGAAAACAAAGCAGCCTTTCAATTTTTTTTAACCAAAGTGGAGTGCCTAGGCAGGAGTGAAGTAATTTTCATAGCTGTGGACAACTTTAGCTTTCACTGATGTATTTGGTAGGCTCCAGTCTGGGTGCCAGCAGTCTGGCTTTTGGTAACAGGGTTGGAAATGCCATCCAAATGTTCCATTGTCATCCAAGTGACCTTAGCAATGATCACAAAAGTAATGCAGAAAATCAGACACCAGAAAAGTATCTTTTCTCCATGTTGTCTGTTTAATAGTGTCCCACCATGCTGACACTACCACCTTCATAAGATGCATAAGTGCTGTCAGCACAGGCACCTACTGAAGACTTCACTTAGCCCTGCCAGAGGCTAAGTGAATTGTGTTTGCTCTCCTGTACATAAACCTGGAGAGACAAACCTGTGGTCGGTCACACTTAGGCACTTTATATTTGAGCACTTGTCATGCAGTTAAAAATGGGGTTTTTTAACATCAGGGTGTTTGACAACAGTGAATGTCTGACACCCAGAAGGTGATGAGGCAACACTGTTGATCTGTGAAAACCCTGCCTACCCCTGTCCCTGTTGTTTCAGTAGCTGAGATCCCTGGATCGGAGGGGCTTGCTGGTTTTTGCTACTGCACCCCCCCCCAACCCGCACCATCTCTGTTCCCCAAAGGCTGGCCCCTCTCTGCAGGAGGCAGGCAGGGGCCACCGGCTCTATCAAATCACAGGACAAAGGACTGTGAGGAACTGGAATGAGATCACCAAATCCATTTGATTTATTTGGGATTTGAGCCTAGGTCTTCTGGGTGAAAGTGAGTGCATTAACCCACTGTGGGAGTTAATTCCTTGCCTAGTCATTATTCAGGCATCATTAAAGTATGCATTGTGCTGGAGGTCAAATCAGATTACTCTAAAGAATTTGGAATGGGAAAAATGCTGGGGTTTTTTCATCAGCCCAAGTGTTTGGTTATCTCAGTGTTTAGCTATTTATATTGTGCCTGTCACTGTGGCATGTCACTCTATAAACAAAGGGATGTTCCAAATCTCTTATTATTTTAATGGCATTAATGTTCTTTATCTGGGTTAAAAAAAAAAATATCCCTCTGGAAGATAACAGAATAAGTGGTTTAACATAAACAGCGGCTCTGGGAAAACTGCTCTCCGAGGCTCAGCCAGGCAGAACATCCCACAGCTCAGCATCGACGGCACCAACAGTCACCCAGGCACACCTGGAGATGCTCTGGCTCCCCCCACAGTGTGGGTTTTCTTTCTCAAATATGGGGGGACAAGCCCCCACTATGGCAGGAAGGGCTGACCTGCAATAGTGAAAAAAGGGAAGGAGGGTGAGAGCCGGGATCTAACCCTCACAGCCAGGAGGAGGAGCAGCGCTGTGCAGCTCGCAGCTCTCGTGCTCGAGCGTAACTTTAGTGCAGAACTCTCCTCAGGAGACGTAAGGTGGGTGCCTTGTTCAACTCATAGCTCTGGCACCCGGGGGAGAAGCAACACATGGGCTGGATCAAGGAGTGTTCTTTTCTTGGCGATTTGTAAAGATACAACTTGGATCTTTGATCCAGATATGTGATCCAGACATATGCTGCCCTTATCACAGAATAGAAAGATGCTGGGATAGTAGCTCCATGCTGGAAAAGGATCAGTGAGGCAGAAGCAGGAGCAAAAGAAGGGAGCAAGAAGTCAGCTCCCACCCCAGAGAAACCTGTCTGGCTTTCTGGTTGTGGCAGCAAGGGGAAAGGATGCAGGAACTGGAAGCAACTTGAAAACCAGATAGAACTAGTCTGTTACTGTAAAATAAGATGATGGTCCCCTTGGGGACACACAGTGGCTGGGAAGGAAGTCTAAATATTGAGGACTATTTTAGTGCTGAGAGACAGAGGTCATAGTCTTGGTGTCTGGCACACTTCTGTGAGGAGGAGAGGAAGGGCAAGAGCACCAGCTGGCTGTAGTGGGGATGACAGGCAAAGGATTCTTCTAAGGCTGAAAGAGGCTTCCATAAATTTGTATCTGTGGCGCTTTACTTTAACCTTGTTTCATGTGGAAACAAGGCCAAGACAATCATCCTGTTAGCTCCCTCCAGAGGAATCCCAAACTTTCTGCCCAGTTTGATGAAGGTGATGTTCTCAAAGATGTTCAGTTCCTGCAGTTCAGTTCCTTTGTCTAAATGAGCACCTGAGAAGAAAACAGAAACCCAGACCTGCAGGAGCTCAGCAGGCAGTGTTAGCTGTGAAGGAAAGATTTACAAGCACTGAAGCAGCAGATCTCTGCCTTCTGCAGCACAAATTGGAGAAATTGCTAAAGGGAGCACATTGGACATGAGGTAATCCAGAAGCAGGGATCCAACCTGCAGAATTTCATCTGCTCAGCAGCACCTATTTGTAATTAATTTCAAACTGAATCTGAAATTCCCATGAGATTCTCCATCCAGGGACCGAAACACGTTTGTGTACTTTGAAATTGGCAGGGCAGTGTGTGACAGGATGGAGTTTAGGGGACACGGGAGATGTCCTGAGCTGCACGGAGCTGCCCTGAACGGCAGTGCCCAGTCAGTGTGGGAGAACAAGGTGGAAAGGTGCACAAACCTGAAAGAGGGAGGAGCACTCTGCTGCCACCTTCACCTCTCTTCCTGCCAGAGGGGCTCAGATAGACTGGAAGTCCTCTTTAGGCACTTCCAGTCCCACTGGCTATGAATGGGATACAGAGGTGAAATAGGGTGTACCCAAAATATCTTTGCTCCTGGCCAGTAGCACAGGGAGCAGAGCCTGTTAAATGCCAGATGAGGATCCAAGCCATGTCATTCATGTTTCACCCTAGCATGCAGGCTCTGTGTGTTAAAGGAGGGATACCAATTGCTGCCTCTGCTTCTAAATATCCTGGTTCAGGCCTTAACTTCACCCCTGGAATAAGAGATCCTGGAAGCGCAGTGTAAGATCATGTTGGTAAGGAGGAAACTACTTGGTGCATGGAGTCCCAGTGGTGAAAAGCACTTTGTGCCATGTCAGGGATGGTCCTTCTCTTGCATGCTCTTGGATTTCACCCAAGGCAGACCTGTGCCCTCATTGGGAACAAGAACCATCAATTATCTGTGTATTTCTGTGCAGTGAAACATAGAAACTGGGGGCAGTCATTAGTGACAGCCATTCAGGACGTGGGGAAACCTGGAAAATGTCCTTATGGCTGCTTTTGCCTTCTTCCCCATCTAAGAGGAACCTGGACCAGTTCCTCATTGCTCTACACCTTTACTGACCTAGTGGCCTTACACCTCCAGTACAACACTTGCAGGATAATGGCTGCAGTCTCCTAATCTAGCAACTTCTTCCTTGTGGCATGTGGTGGTATTTGGGACTGACCTTCTGTAGGTGCTGGGACAGGAGGCTTGTGAGCCAAAGCACCTCTTTGGGGCAGGACTCCTGACACACAAACACCAGCTGATCAGCACGACCTTGTTTTCCCAGTAGCAAGGATTCATTGTATAAGATGAACAGTGATGATTGCACTCCTATGTTGTTGAGCCCGCGTGCTCCAGCCTGGCAGCTTGGCAGGGTCCTGAATTTGGCAACAGTTAGTCTGCGGTGACGGCGGGAGGGTGGGAATGGGAGATCTGCCCCATTCTTCCATTGGGGTGAGGCTGCCTGAGAGGGACCTAAATACACTTGATGCTGACTGGGTGAACCAGTGGGTATATGAAAGCAGAAGCCTGCTGACAGTCTGCCCTGAACCATTGGACAATTCTTTTTTGCTTTCAGTGTTAAAGAAATATTACAAAAAGATTGCACTGGGGATTGGTAATTTAACCCTTGAGGGAGCCCATTTAACACCCTGTTGGATGACCGTGATGTTTACCTCTTGTTCTGCAGTGGTAGCAGTATCCACTGATATCTTTTAAAAGACAACTGGGGCAGAAGTGATGCTTGTGCTGTGAAATAGGTCAAACGTGATGCGACACCTTATCTGTTTAGCTGTAAACCCCACCATTCCTCCTCGGCCTCTGTATTGATTATCTGGCGGGTTTAAAATGCTGCTGAAACCTCTGCCTGTCGCCTCATATCATTGCATTACGGAGGAGGCAGGGCCCTGTGTCCTTTCAGCTCAAAGGATCCAATTATTGTATCTCATTTCTGTAACCCAGGAAAAGAGAGAGGGCCATCTTCATGCACAGATGGCCTGCGATTTACGTCAGGAGCCATGGGATTAGGGACCGTCCCAGCAGAGAAAGCTCAGTAGCCTTTCTTTTATTGAACTGTCTGTGAGTGATGTGCAGTCAAAATCCCAGCCACCTGTGGCCATTAAACAGCCAGTGGTGCTTTCTGCAGGACTAACACCCACGTCCTGAGCACATTCAGGGTGGGGGGTGTGTGTGTATGTGTGCATGTGTGTGCAGGTGGAAATACACTCCAGCTTCCTAAATCCTACTTCCTGACTACACTGCGAGGAAAAGGCAATATCTCCTTCCCGCCCTGAGTTTTATGTTTAATAACATTTAATAATGTTATTAAATGTTAATGTTTAATAATAACATTTAATAATGTTATTAAACTGTAGGCAATCAAACAGTTTCTGCATGTTGTCCCAGAGCTGGGAATTTTTCCACTGTGAACTCAGAGGATCCAAATGTGTCATTCTAGTTTGTGAAGTGCCTGGGAACAGTGCTTACCACCTTGAGAAAAAATCTTTAGTCCAGCAGGCATTTTAATGAGGTTGTAAAATGTCCCAGAGTATGCTAAAGACCAGAAGATTAGCAAAAAAAAAAATTTGAAAAATTTGATGCACTTCTAAGTTTTGTTGATAAAACCTATAAATCATTTGAGTCATATGAGAGACTAAAACATCCATGTAGGAACTGAACTCTTGGGGGAGGAGGCTCAGTTCTGACAAGAGCAATGATGCAGCCATGTCATGAGTAGGTGCTTTGTGGTATAGGGTAGAAATGTCTGGAAGAGATACCAACCACACTCAGGCTTGTTCTTCCCCTAATTGCCTGACTTTTATTGAGGAATACACAAAATGAGCACTTAAAATTAGACTCTGAGAGCTCTTGCTTAAATGAAGAGACTGTCAATATTTGGAGAGCAATGCTTCGGCTCACCCAGACGGTATCCAAGTACATGGCACTTGAATGGCTGAATATATGGAGCACTGTATTCCCATTCTCTGCTTAATAAAAAAAATGGGAGGAGCCTGATTTTGCTTTTCAGATTCATTGTGTTCATGTTTTTTCCAGATTCTTCCAGACTTGTTCTTGACTTTTCAGCAACTACTTCAAATAGCAGACTCAGCACAATGGCACGTAGAGGACTAGCACTATATGAAACAAAAAAACAAAAGGGGTGAAAAAAAGACTCTTTTTTCCCCATAAATGTTGTAGGTTTCTGCTTCTCTCATCTCCTTTCTCTCTGGATTGTCAGATGAAATACTCAGAGCAGACACTGACTGGTTCTGGAAGCAGAGCGGGAGTGCATTGCCTGAAGGCTGAATTGAATTGTACAGTGGGATCTTGCCAGGATGGCTAGGTAAAGCATCCCACACAACCCCTTCCTTTCTTGAAGAAATTCCTTTTTCACTAAGAAATCATAATTTTGAAGCTGATGGGCATTACCATCCCAGGTGGCTGGCATGACTTTGTGAATTTTTTATTTTACTTTGCTAGAATAGCAAAGGATATGAGAGCCTGATCCGGAGCAATTTCATGCTTCTCAGATAGGGCCAAACTCTGTAGGATCTGTATTGTTGCAAGCTCAAAACATGCACAGTGAAGGCTCCTGCCCTCTAATTTTTCTGTGCTCAAAGCATTTCTCATCCATCCTTGACCTCTGATCTTCTATCTCTGGCTTTTGCAGGCAGTCAGCTGTCCTCCCTTGCAGAACCTTCCCTGTCTCTGTCTCCCCCATCATGGGGGGCTGATTCCCACAGCAGGGGATAGAAAGTCTTGTGTGTCCTATTGCCCTGCAAGGCATTGTTGGGTCCCTGTGCTGGGAACAGCCAGAGGATGGGCATGGCTCAAGCAACAGCACCTCCCACCACTTGGACCTACATTTAATAAAAGCCTTGTAAGCCTCTGAGTACTTCATAGAGAAGGCTGAATGTTTTTATCTTCCCTGTACAGCTAGGGAAACTACAGCTGAGATGCTTGCTAAAAGCTCCATCACATGAAGACCTCCTTTACAATTTTCCTGAACTGATGTCCTGGCAGTGGCACCATGATGTCATGGGGGGGCAGTTACCCCCCCAAGTCTTCCACAACAGGTCCCTGAAAGTGAGAAGATGTTCCCCATCTTGGGAGTTCTCGCTGGCCTATCCCTGAGGTCAGGGGATACAATTCCAACCCTGATTTCCTGGAACAAACCGGGAAAAAGCAGAAGTATCTGACAAATTTGGTCTGGCACAGGCTGTTCATTGCAAATCTTAATGCAAATAAGAGAAATGTCAGTGCTAAAAGAAAAAGAGTATTTAGGAAAAAAAATTCCTGTGCTGTTTTGTGGCATTTGTGCATAAAATAATGAGGCCAAATATATCACCATTGGATTTGAGCCAGATAAGTTCATAACGTCTAATCCAGCTGGTGGATCATGACTCCCTTCATTATTTAAAGCAATGCTGTGGGAAAAGACACACAGCAAAGCTAACAAGATGGTGCTTGAGCTGCCATATTCCTGGCAGCCGAACAAATGCAGCGTGCGTTTTCTCACACCAGCAGGGAGAGGGAAGGAAAACGTGGAGCTAACAAGGAGCCCAGCATTCCCTCACGACGCAGCCTGAGCCTCACCCACTGCCATCTCCCCTGAAGTCTGGCTCTGTTCATCTCCAGTGACAACGTTTCCCTGCTCCTCCTGACCATGGTGCTGGCCTTTGTAGGGTGCTGTGCTCCCCAGCCAGGAGCAGGCTGTGCTGGAGCAGAGCAGTCCATCCAGCTCTCCAGCCTGTCCCTCCCATACTGGGAGACAGGTTGTAAGCACCTACCCTGCAATGCTTCCCCCATGCCACTGCTTGGCAGCTCAGGACTCAGGGATGGAGCCACTGTTGGTGACTTTGCATGTATAAGCTTTTCAGTTACTTATATTTTCTCCTAATTCACCCAGTCTCCCGTGCAAAATTTCTGGGTCACGTGTCAGTGTGGAGATCATGTCTTGGCTGCATTCTCTGGCCTGTAGTACCCTCAGCTATCTCCTCCTCTCCTGGATTCTGTGCCCCTCCTGCACCCCTGTCCTCTTGCTTGAGCCCATCCTCCCCGACTCAGCTGACAGGGCCTCACAGTTTTTGGCACTGCTGATTTGGGAATGGTCTGTAGGCCCCACCACAAGCCTGTCCCTGCACATGGTGCCTCAGCTTGTCTGCTGCTGATCCTGAGGGGCCACCTTGCAGGTGGACATTGCCTCAGGACAGCTGACAGGGCCCCATCCCCAAAGAGCCTCCAGCAACTTCCAGCCCTGGAAGGCGTCTGGCTGCCTTGTGTTTAAGATGACGTTTTTCAGGCCATGAGCACTGTGGATCCAGCACAACTTCCACAGCAGGGAGGACACAAGGGCTCTGCATAGCTCAGGATGTACTTGGCTCGGAGGCAGCCATGTGTGTGTGTCTGCATCTTTCTGTACAACTGTGGGAAGATTGATCGGGGTGCAATGTCATTGGCATGCACAATTCTGCTTCTCCTCTTCCTTCGTACTTAGGTCTTTCAGCTCTTCTTTGCCTGTTTTGGAGGCAGCTTTCTGTGGAAAAAACAAATGGATACCCTTGCTTCATTGCTCATGATATATGGTCACAAGAGCAAAGCATTTTTTATTTTTCTAGATAAAATTAAAAAAAGATATCCCGGTCACAACATTTGTTTTCCTTCTGAGGTTCATTTTCCAGGAACACTGATTCTTGTCTTGGAAAGCTCATTGGGCACCTCAGAGAGCAAGGCACTTGTCACTGTGGTCCTTAATTGATGCATCAACAGGACTGTCATGTGTCTCCAGCATCTCCCAAATATATGAGATATGCAGATATAAAAAAAAGCTCGAGGGACAATGAAAAGTACAAAAATATGATTAAGTAACTTCCTTGCAAATCAATTTTCACCTGATTTTTTCCTTTTCTGTCTAAATCTGACATGCTCCTCTGCCATCCATTCCGGCTTCCAAGAAAAAAAGCAGGGCAAGGCAGACATTACCTTGTATGGTGGGAAAACAGACCCCTCTTTGTATTGTAGGTGATTTTTCCAGTTCTCTTTCACTCAAAAAAGGAGTACAACATCGTTACCTATTTGTACATCAGCATATGAGTCTTGGTGGACTCAAACAAGAGGAGATGCAGAGCAGGAATCAGAAATAGCTTTATGGTAGAGCTGGATGTTACAGCAGAGGAAGGGCAAAATTGGTAAAAGAGCTCATTAACACCCAGAAATGGGTGTGGTGATTTCATGGTGTAGTCAACAGCTGCTTGGGGATGAATTCCTTGGAGGACAAACATTGCCTGCAGGCTGAGTTCAGGAGACAATAATTTTGGGCAAAGGGATTTTGGGAAAAGGGAGCAGAGGCTGGGTCTGGACTGTGGGAAGAGTGGAAGGGGCAGAGATACTGAGTGGCAGAGCCCTGAGGCTCGGGATGCCGAACATCTGCCTGTGCACCAGCTCTGGCACTGAATTTGCTGCTGGTTCTGCAGCTCTGCTGGATATTCTGTGAAACCAACTGGGGGCTCTTGCCAGGCCGCTGCTTTCCTCAGACTCTCAAATCTCAAGATGCACACACTTTGAGGTCCCTCAAGACAACCACCAGATCCCTTTGTTTGCTCGCTTGCTCAGGTGCCATCCATGGATGCGTGGGTGCCCAAACTCTGCTGCTGATCCTTGTACAAAGCAGGGAAACCTGCACAAAGATCACCTGCACATTTGCTCCCAAGGTAGTGTTAGAAGCCCTTTCCCAGTAAAAAGGTGAGCTCAGTAAATGCCTGCTTGCTGAGCCAAGAAGCAGCACCTCTCCCGGTGACACTCTCCCTTGCAGATGTCTGTGAGTGCCACTTCCCTCTCTGCTTCCAGCCAGCATGAAAAACTGCTTCTGTCTTTCCTCATTACCATGTCCTCCCTCCATTTTCTCTTTTCTAGAGCGAACAAACGCAATGCTATCGACCACTCCTGACAAGTGGTGGCTGCTCGCTGATGGATGCTCAGTGTGAAGCGATATCACCTCCCCATGCCAAGGTCGGCTGTGGCTGAGTCTTGGGCTGTGCTTTGGGAAAGGGGAGGTGCTTGTGCCTGCATGATGGAGGGACCAACAAGCCAGAGAGAGGGAGTGGGATGTTTGTCCCAGCATCACCTCTACAGTTCATGTGCAGAGTTTTACAAATGCAACCTTTCTACACTTCAGGGCCACTTTAGGGTTTTCCTTGAGGAAACCCATCAGGTTTTGCTCTTCTGCTTTTTTGCTCATAGCTCTGTGGGCATGGGACAAGGCCAGGGAGCAGGATGCATCAGGGAGCATGGGCCGGCAAAGGGCCAGGGAAGACCATGAGCACAAGAGATGTTACTGAACTGCAGAAGGAAAAGCCAAGAGGTCTCCAGAGCTGCCCCAATACAAAAGTATGTTTTATATTTATGTATAATATTTATTTATAATATATAGTTATTTGTACACATGCAAAAGTATGTTTTGTATTTTTGGACACGGGCTGAATGTTAAAAGTTTAGCAAAGTGACAGCGGCTGCCCAAACACCAACTCTCCTGCTGCCCCTCCAGAGAAAAGCACGGTGCGGCGCAAGCTCGGGCATCCCTACGCCCTCCGCGCCCCCGGGAAGAAGCTGGGTGCGGAGCTCAGTCCGGGGTGGGTCACCTCCGGCTGCCCTTGCCCGAGGGGGGCNGAGCCCCCCTGGGCTCCCGATTGCTGTGCCAGACCCCTCTGGAGCGCTGGGTGCTGGCGGGGGTCGGCCAAGCCGGCGAGACATCCCCGGAGGACTGACACGAGCACCCGGCCACATTTATTGTTTGTTTTTGTTCGTCCTTTCCCGTCGAGGGCGAGGGACCAACTCGAGGGGGGACCCCACAGGCCGTCGCAGGGAACGCGAGGGCTGCTCCCCACCCCTGGGGGCGGCGAGGGCAGCGCGGCTGCGGGCGGAGCGGGGCGGGCAGGGTCGCGGCGC
>VZTN01004831.1:98200-193286 GCA_013400515.1 Erpornis zantholeuca | reverse complement strand
TCCCGGGACGCGGGGCCAGCGGAGCGGCCGCACACCGCCCCGGCTCCCGGACCGCGCTCGGCCCTTTGTTAGCCATGCGCACGCCCTGCCCGTGCTGCCAGGGCTCGCACCTCCAAAGGGAAAAAGAATTAAAGCCGTGCCCGGATCGAAAGGGGGCTTCGCTGGCCGGTATTAGGGCTACGACGAGACCAAACTATAAAACCCGACTGAGAACTGAACCACAATCGAAAGTGCTGGAGGTGGAATTTTTTTTTTCCTTCCCGCAGAGACTCTGGGTTTTGTTTCAGAAACTTCATAGGCGTAGGAGCTGGCTGCAAAGGTTGAACCAGATCTATTCCAAGTTTTATCTGCCTCACAAAAGTCATTTTGGCAGCCAAGGAACCGACAAGACCTGAATCCAAAACCAAGCAGAAGTTCCCTGTTAGAAACTTTAGAGCAGGAAAATGTCTAGCACTTCAAAACAATGTAGGCTTTCATGTGAAGCTCTTTGCAAACTTACAAAACAGTAAAAAGTTCTTGGATAAAACCCTGTTTATTTGCACTGTGCACCAACAGCAAGTCCAGGTTCCTGTGCCCAGGGTGAAGGGCCTGCAAGAGTGTGCAAAAATTGGCTCTAAGTGCATAGTTGTGTATGGCTCCAACAAAAAAAAGCTGTGACAAGCAACCGAATGAAGTAAATGCTTTTCCTACCAGAGTAGTGCAGCGAGTGCATCTGAGGCCATTCCTCTTCTCCTTCCTAGTTTGACATTTTCCTGGCCTCGTATGCTAATGGAAACCGTCCTAAACTAGCAGGTATCACCTGCCCCTGCAGGGAAGCAGCATCTCCCTCTCCTAGTACTTGCCACAAGTGAAAATTTCTGGAAACAAGTGAGAAAGCTGAGTTAAAAGGCTTTATCTTGCACATGTAACACTGCTGCTGAATGTGATACAGACCGTTGTGAATCTGAGCCTGTTACAAAACTGCCATGCAGCACAGAGGCAAGTTTCTTGAGCATCGCAGTGTGTCCCCACATTGCCCTTCTGAGGTCCTCAATATGAGGTTTTCCTCCTGCCGAAGACCTCACAGATGGGGCAGCAATTGCTGGGTGAATAAATTATAGCCAAAGAAAGTGGCATTAGGCATCGTGCAGACAGGGCTCGTGTGTCACAATTTCCCCTTGAAAAATTTACTCATTTTACTTTGATTTGAATTGCAGCTGCAGTTTGAATTGCAGGACCCTCTGCGCTGTGCCATGCACAACTGCATAATTACAGGACGGCATGTTCTCCACTTGATTGCGATCTGAGCAGGGTGCTTCCTCCCACCCCGCCAAAATGGCCCCCAGCCAGAGCCCATCAGCCTGCCTGGGGGAGGGAAACCGGCTCCACTGGGAGTGGAGGGCACAGTTCGCAGGGAGAAGAGCCGGAAGAAGTGCTCCCAGTTTGTGGAAACCTTCAGGGTATCACAGAAAGCTGCAGAACCAAAAAAGCATTTGAGTAATGTTGCAAAGAACAGGACTGGAGGGGGCTGGCTCTGTGTTGACTGCTTGCAGCCTCAGAGACTGAGGGTGTGTGGTAGCCATCAGCAAGAAGACTCTGGCTGTGTTGGGACAACAGGACTTCGGGGGGTGACACCTGGAAGCTATTAGGCTTCATACAAACAGTTCTCCAAGCTGCTCCAGGAAGACGGATGATTAAAAACAACATTAACCTTCAGCACACATACTCCATGACTGTCTGGACATGGCAGCTTTCAGAAGAACATGCTTGATCTTAACATCTTTTACCTGGGGAATCAAAACATCCTAACGCATGACCTCATGGCGTATGGGATAGCAGGGAGTTCGTGCAAGCAGGGGTCCCAACTCTGTGGCTGAGGAAGTCACATTCCAGTGTTTTTTTAGTGATGTATTTACCTTCTTATGTGTGCTGGGTAAAGTGCACTGAGACATTCTAATCTGCATTGTCAGGAGATGTTTCTTGTCTTGGCTTGAAAAGCCTTGTCTGCATCCTGTTTCGCTGTCCATCTCTTCCTGTCCAATAGTTGTTATGCTACAGAATTTAAATTTGGAAGCAGGAAAACTGCATGGAGAAATTACCCAGAAACTTTCTGGAAGCACGATCAAGGCAGACACGTAACTTCTTTAATTACTTTTTTTATTTAAGTGCTTTCCTCCTCTGCTTTATTTCTAGGTTCACATCAACAGAGCTTTCTTCTTTATCTACTTCAAACATTATGTCTCCTACCAGGGATGATATTTAATTATTTTCCTGTAATATGCATCTGGAAGCATTGTAGATTCTTTCCTCTCTATTACAGTGCATGTGATTTGTTTTCTTGCTATCCAGCTGGATCATGCTTTTTTATAGAAGGAGATTTACTGAAGTGAGAATCTTTTCTCCAATTAAATACTCTCAGTTTAAGAAATCATTCTCATTTTACGTGCAAAGGGATCTTGAAGCCAATCCAGGCAGTACAAGGTAATTGATATTTCCTCCTTTGCAAGGTATTTTTTTCTCAAGTTGTTTATGTTGTATCAGGGAGAGCCCTGCGTAGTCAAAAGGTTATTCACACTGAGCATACAGAAGTCTTGTCCCTTGGCTGAAGGGAAAATGGAGAGAGAACAAGCCCACAGCTCCTCCTGAGGCCAGGTGCCACCATCAACATCTGCCCCAGAGTACTGGCACTCACAATGGATTTGCCCTTCCCAGGAAAGGTGCTCCTGGCCATGGTGGGTCTGGACCCACTTGGGGTGATGCTCTGACCCCAGTGAAAGGCAGAGCTCCCTTTTAAGGCAAGAAATCACTTTAGTACAGTAATCTGGGGAGATGCCACAAATTTATGGATGCTGGAGCCACTCTTTATCATTTGAAGATTTTCTTTAAGACCTCTACCTGGACAGCATGTGCTGAAGATGAAATGTCAACTCAATCGTTCTTCAGTGAGGTGTTGTTGCATTTTTTTTCCTAAAGATACATTTAAAGGGCAACTCATTTGCATAAGATTTTCATATCCTTGGTCTTAAAAAGGCTTAAGGAGCCAGTACTGTGATCTGAAATCTAATATTCTTACCTTTTGCAGTGGCAGAGGACGGGGGGAATTGTCATTAAAAAATGATTCAATTCTCTTTGTAAAGAAGTACTGTACAAACTCTGAAAGACACAGCTAAAACAGTAAACAGTGTTACAGTTTTGGATTTTTATTGATTTACCCCAGGCATTTTCTGTGGGTTCTCTATGTGAAATGTGATGGAATTATTGTGAAGACACATTGTTTAAATATTAAACATTAATGTTCTTCTTTTCATGGTGAAGCCAGTATTAAACCTGTTAATTTTTCATTAAAGTACCTAAAGCCAAATTTGTTTAAGCTCTCAGTTTGCTGTCATCTTCATAATAGAAAACACCAAGTAAAAGCCACACAGACCTGAGAATAAATAGCAGTGAAATGTGGGAGCCAGCTCCAGGCTTCCTCACAAGGTGGAGGGAGATGGAGGGGAAGAGAGAAGCAGCAGGAGGAGAAGGAAGAGGAAAAGCAGCTCAGGGAAGAGAGGATGAGGGAGGAAAATATAAGAATCTACAGAGCAACAGCAAAAGGGTTTGTGAGTATGGGAAAAGGCTGATCCCCACAAAGCAACTTCCACTTGGCAAAAGGCATAAAGTGGTGTGGGTCTGGAGACAGGTCAGTGCTGGGGGGTGGCACATGCCACTGGGGGTGCCACTGCGGGCAGCTGCGGGACGGAGCCTTTCTGAGCCAGAGCCAGCGCCCCCGCAGCATTCCCAGCAGGAACTAAAGGCAGTGATACTTCACGGCCGAGTTTGGCCCCAGGTGCTTTATTTGATCTCGGTGTGACAGTGAGATGTGTAAGCCAGCTCCTGCTCACCATTCCTAACATCAAGGGCTGCACCTGTAAAATCACATCCAGATGGGAGCGTGTGCCACCACTGTTGTTTTGTGATCATCAGCAAGAAAAATAACTTGCAGAAGGTGTTTGTGTGTGATCCTTTTGAGCATAAATGATTTTAAGCTGTGGTTGGCGGGTACGGTAGTGGCTGGGCAGGGAGATGGAGTAGGAAGCGCTGGATGAGACTGCATTTGCCAAGCAAGGAGAAGGATTTTACAGTAATTGAGATGTGAAATGCTGAGAGTCTTGACAAGAGTTTTAGCTGTACAGATGGGTAAGGAAGGCCATATCTCAGAGATGTTATGCAGAAAGAATCTGCAAGCAGCAGAGAGCGAGCTTGGATGGGAGCCCGGGGGAGGCACCCACAGGAGTCGCTGCCCAGGTGACTCCATGGAGAGGCAGTGAGGAGTGACGGATGGAAACATGAATGGAGGGAGAGATGGAGGCATGGGTGGGTGCCTGGGGGAAGGGATGGGGTTGTGCAGGGATCCATCCGCAAAAGGGTGAGGGGAAAGACGGAAAGCTGTGTTTTAACCTTGCTATGTGCGAGCTGATCCCTGCTTGTCCACACAAAGCTGAGACTTCAGAGTTTGATCTGGGTAAGAGATAAGACTCCAGTAATGCATTAGATCTAGGAGAAAAAATATATTCATGGCTAACGAAGGACCAACAGTTTCCCCTTCATCCACTGAGATTTCCAGTGACACAGAAGACCAAAAAGCAATATATTAACACTGAATATAAGCTATTTTATTAGAAATAATAGGGGGAAAGGCCCATATTTAACTTTGGTTATTGGACTCTTTTTTTTAAACATCACTTTTCTGTTCTTTTAACCAATCCAATTAACCCTGATAGAAAAGTCCCTTCCGATTTAATGAGGATAATATTGACAAGGACTTATAGACATGTCATAGAATGAGTGCAAAATCTGGGGGGCATGAGTGGTCTAAACTCAGCTGTTGGCACACGAGCACTGAAGTAAGCAGGGTGATCAGGGATGCTGAGACAGTGGGATATGGTCCAGCCAACTGACAGGGCAGGGATCAAGCAGCACTATTTTCCATTGGATTCTGCATAGCAGCCCAAAAACCTACATCACTGCTGCTGGTCATATTTTTCACCTGAATTATTTAAGCTCTTTTCTGGAAGGGCAGTCTCTGCGTGTTCCTCTCCTTCACTCTGTCCTTCTCTTTCTCCTTGTTTTTCTTCCCTCTCTGCCTTATGTGACCAGCTCATTTGCAACATTTCTGCTGCAATCCTGCCGAGATTCATTTTCACTTTTTTATTGAAAAATCAAAATCTTTGGAATTAAAAGCTCCCAATATTGAATTTTCAATAACAGGTGAAAATTATGCTCTGCATGACGATGAGGAGAAGGATGTGCTGAGCTGGGAGCGTGATGACGTAGGAACCAATGCGTTCATGCTTGACCCACACAAGACAACTGGGGCAAATATTTAAAGAAAAGCAAGAAAGCAAATGGCATTTGGGAAGTGCAGTGGTAAATGTGGGGGAAGGAACGTTTCCATTCAGGGCAGGGGTGGTAGGAGGAGGTATTTTCCTGCTTTTTGATTGCAATGCAATAACAGGAGCAGGATGCAGAGTTTTTTGGTGGTGGATGAGTTTCTGGAAAAGCATTGGAGACTTGAGGGTTCCCATCAGGAGAGAAACAGGTTCTTAAGTGCTGCTCTGGCTGCTCCCATCTGTCCTTTTTCCAGGGACCTCGTGCCTGCGAATGCCTCACTGTGCCCCAGCGTGTAGCGAGCGATGGGAGAGTGGGCCATGGCATGAGGGGTGAACCCCTCTGCTGCAGGAAATGCAGTGAAGCAGCCAAAGGTGTTTTCTTTGTTAAATCTTCCACTGAACTGATGCAGAGCAGCAGCAACATCGCCAGCTTCACTGGCACCCAGCATCCCTTTAATTATCAGCCAGCCTTGCTCTGAGAGGGGTTAAGCAAGGCCATGGTGACACTGCCAGTACACGCTGTGACTGCTTGCCTGGCTCGCACCAAGGTATCCACATCTTGCACTTTCTGGAGTATCCTCCTTTCTCTGCAAGGCCCTTTGTAGTTGCCTGGACATGTGCCCAAGTGAGAGGTGCACATTCAGAGAGTGGCCACCCTGGGAGCCACATGCCAGGAGGGAGGCCTTGTGCATGCCAGGTGTTGGGTCACAGTCCCTCAGTACAGTCGCAAGAAGTTTTTCCATCAAAGCTCCAAGAGCACACTCCTGCTCAAGCACTGTTTCATTTCCTGCAGGTCTTTGAAGATGAGGAAAATCATGTAGGTCTCAGTTTCCAGTCAATGTAAGACTCCAAAATTAATTCAGAAGAGCTTTGGTCTGCTTCTCCTCTGCTGCCCACCTAGAACTCAGAGCCCACAGCTGGTCCTTGCAAAGTCAGGGGAGGTTTTGCTGCTGGCATTGACTGTCCTGGGCATAAAGCAGGGCAAGGCAGGGAAAACAAAACACACAGTGAATCCCTGGAGTGCCTGAGCCATGCAGTGTTGGGTAGCTGCACCAGGGATCTCCGCCATGTGATCTGCATGGAAAGCCCTTGCTGACCTGGAAGGAGCCACCACGAATGCCTCGTGACACAGCCCCAGGGCCTGGAGGGAGCATCCAGCACTTGGCCCCATCGAGCTGGTGACAATACCTGTGAGCTCTGCCCCGTGCAAGGAGACAGCAGGAGAAAATCAATTTGGATGCAAAGCATGGTTACAAAATTTCACTGTAGCTCCCTCTCTCCCACCGACTCCATCTCCCTTCCCAGTTGGCCCCAGGGAAAGAAACTGGCAGCAGCACGTGAGAAGTGCTGCAGATGGATGGTGTGTCACAGGCACAGCTGGACAGATCTGGCACACAGGTGTTGGTCCGGTGCCTGCCAGCTGCCCAGCAGCCCCCAGATATGTGTGGCTGAGGGATGAAAGGGGAGAGGAGTCTCTCTCTTCACTTGGAGCAGAGTGAGGGAAGCAGCCATGCTGGGGGAGTTGACAGAAGGCAGCAAACCTTTCCCACCAAGATCCTTGGGGCCAGATTGCCCTGCCAGGGAGAGCATGGAGGGTCTGAGGGCTGGACATGGTGGCTGCTGCCTTGCAAACCAGGTGAGTGCTGGCAGCCCCACGGGCACTGCCAAACTGGCATGGCCATGGCTGAGCACAACTGAGCACAGGGGAAGCCTCCGCAGGTCCTCTCCTGCAGTGCCCGTGTGGAGGCGGGCAGGCTGGGCTTTGGGAAAGGCAGGCTGGGCTTTGGGAAAGGCAGGCTGGGCTTTGGGAAAGACCATCCCCTAAGTCAGGTGGCCCTGCCGCCTGCTTCTCCCAGAGGCATCCTGCACTGGATGCCATCCTGAGACATGGAGAAATGAATAATGGAAATAAAAGTTGGCAGTTGGTTAGGTACCAGATGATCGTGACCTCATTTTTTTGGTGCAAAAAGAAAAGTTAAAACCCAGTACTAATTAGGGACATTTGGTGCTTACATTGATAGAGATTATGGGCTGAATAACCTGGCAGAGAAAACAAGAAAAATGTTAATTGTTATTGCTGAAAGATATTTTCTTAAATGCCCAAATCCCTAAACTCAAAGGATTGAGAGGTTATGCCCAATCCATTTAGAAGGGAATAAAACTGAAGTTTTATAATATATATATAATATATAATATATCTATAATATAGTACATATTTTTAAAGAAATATGTTTGTGAGGGTTATGTGTGAAGTGTGCCTACATATGAATGTTTGCAGAAACATATAAATGAGGATGGGAATCCACTCACTAATAAGGGACAAGATGCTGTGGAGTCTTCCCTGGACACTGCATGAGTGGCTTTCAGGAATGGCCAACAGCAGAGGTAGGTTTCGTGGTTTCCTTCCAACTTTAGTCACTCTCACATTGATCATGATGTGTCTGGGAATCTCAGTGTTTGTGTTACATGGACTTACATACATCAGCAGATGAATGGGAAGTGAGTTGCAATGAATATTGCCAAGATGCAAGGAACAGAACAGAATAGGTAAAATAAAATATAATGGATTACAATTATACAAAGTTCTAGTTAAAGACAATTAATGTGGGGGGTTTTAAAACATATTAGTAGCACAGGCAATCTGAATAAAACTGTATCACTCAATTGAAATTATAAACTGTCAGTCAAACATTATACAAAAAGGCTTTGCAATCTCTTGTGCATTTGGGAATGAACATATACTATATTTGCATCCCAAGAAGATGACAATGATGAGGATGTCTGGTTTTCCAGCTCCATGTTGGTTCCATCTCTGCAGGGCTCCAGGGAGCTGCAGAGCTCCACAGGGTGATGAGGGCTTTGGCCAAAGACCTCCCCGGCAGCTGCTGCCTCCAGGCCTATTCCCTGTGATGGCCTTCCACAAACATGCACTCCCCATCCTTCTTTGTGTATTTTCTTAAGCCAGGCTTGCACAGACCTGCTGGGAGGGGTCCCTGGTGACAGCAGAGGGTCTGTGCTTTGGAGGGCTGTCCATCCTGCTCCCCTCCACATCTTGCCTGCACAAAACCCACCAGAGCTTCCACAATGGGACAGATTTCCCTAGGCCAGCTGACCTCCCAGAAGGTGAGGCTCATCAGCCTGGGGGTGCACATCATTTAGAGGCCACCCTTTGAGAGCTGTTCCCCTCTGTGCTCACTGATTTTACCATGGGTCATTATATTCATGGGACTCGCAGTGCTGTTTTTTTCTGAAGTGCAGCTTGTACAATAAACAGTTACAACAGAGATTTCAATAGCTCCCGCTACAGACTCAACTTTAACCAGCATCTGGGAGAATCTCTCAAGATGACATTTATTATCTGTTTTCTGTTCAAGAAGATGCTCAATTGGCTTCCACTGAGTCAGCAAGCATAGGCATAGTTCTCTAGATTGGTCTAATTTGTAATTTTATTGGTTATTCCTTCTTTTTTTAAAGAGGGTGTTGGAGATTTTTGATTTTTCATAAGCCATTAATGGAAATTCTAAGGGAACTTAAGTTTAGTTAGTTGGCTCCTGGACCATTAGATGGAATTAACTTGTGAACCCCCTGCACCTTGTGCAGGATGGCCCCGTTCTGCTGATTTCCTGCACACTGCAGCCTCTCTCCCTGGGTACGCAGGAATATTCTGGGGCTGAGCCGAGCACTTGCACATTGTCACTGCCCAGCCTGTGATGTTCGTGTGTTATCCGTTCCCATCACACCACCTCCTGCACTTCAGAAAGTTTGGAGATGTATGGTACCTGACAGCCTGCAATTAAGGGTTCAGCCAGGCAGTGTGGTGATAGTGCTTTGCCCTTACTGAAGGATGCAGACTGCCTTCCTTCAAGAGGGCTGCTTGACTCAGTCAAATTGCTTTTGTTTGTTTTTCTTTATGGAACAAGTTCTTTTAAATTGCTAGGCCCCCCTTTCTGTCCCACTGGAAGCTGGAGTAAGGCAAATTACTGCAGAATTTAGCCTCAGAGGTGCTGCTTTGATTAGTTTATAGATTTACTGTTGATTATCAAAGTTAAATAAGACAATAAATAATCATTTTCTGGCCTTGCCTGGCCCCCCAGTAAGCACAGGGCAGACACGGTAGTCCAGGAATACTGACTCCCACACTAAGTGCAACCTGGAGACATTAAGCTAAGATCTTGGAAGTGACTCGGCAGAAACGTGGGAAGGCTTTCCCAGTGGAATACGAACAGCAGGGCTGGAGGGAGGCCCTGCAGTGAAGTGCTTGGGGCAGGGGGTCCCCCACTGTCCTTGGCACGCCATGGAGGGGAGGTCCCTCTGCACCGAGGACAGGGCAAAGGTCGGCACCCTGGCACCAGCACCCTGGCAGGCACTGAGGTAAATCTCGGGCCCTGTGTGCAGGGCTAAAGGGGAGCAGCATGGCTTCATTTGCAGCATAGCTTTCCGTTCTAGTGGGATGCTTTGCCCTGAAAAAAATGATCTGCTTGGCCTGGAATCTGGTCAGAAGACAAAGCAATGCAAGCTCTCTGTGGGAGCCACCAGTGGTGCCATAGTGGTATTTTTTGGTGTTGAATATGCTAAAAGGCTGGCCTGGCTTACCAGCTTCAAACACACATCTGTCCCTTTGAAGTAAGACTTGACAGATAAGCTGCTAAACTGACCTGGAGGCCTATGACTGGCAGCCAACTTCCTTATACTATAAAAGTCTAGTCTACTTTCATATGAGTTAGATTCTTCCACATCCTTTTCTTGAAGTGGGAAGTGTGGAGTTTCTCCCATGGGGTTTGGGACACCTCTCTGTGGTTCCTTCTCAGGGATTGAGAGAAAAATGAAGTAGTCCACAAGGAGAAGTGTGGTGAGATACACTGACCTCAACTTAATTTTTCTATTGCTAGATTTAATATAATTGCTTTAATATAATTGCTGTAATATAGTGCACTACACCATTTATGTTATACTATAGTTGACTAGTATTTTTTAGCTTTTACACTGTGTAGTAAGTAATTCTGATTAAGATCTTCTGGCCGTTCACTTGTCTTAATAAATGACACATCTTTTATAAAAACATCTGATTTGCCATCATTGCAACTTGTGGGACAAAGTTGTAAAACTTAAGTCTGAGGCTAAGATCAGATACAGCTGCCACTAGGCTCCTCTCTCTGAGAACAGGTTTAAAAAGCAAGGAGGTCCTCTTGGCACCTCGTGACTCAGCAGCTGGGCTTCTTTAATTAAACTCTGTCTGAAGCTCCCACTCCACCTGTGACACCTATGAACTGTCTAAAACATTGGGACACGTGCTAACAGGCAGGCCCATGGAGCACGGATGTGGCCAAAGCCACCACTTCACACACTGGGGAATCTTGGTGGTGGCGCTAGAAAAAACAGATGCTTTGCTGAGGGGAGATGGTGATCACATCAGATGGAAAAGGCAGATTTGGGCCTGCTAGGACAGGGAGGTTGAACTGATCTCCTGCCCTTCTGGGAGGGAAGCCACCAATGGCTTGGAATAGCCTCAACCCAACTCCAATCCCTGTGACCAGACCGGCAGCACTCTGGTCTTAAAATTTCAAACATCTATGGAGGCAGGTTGGCACAACCTGCTCTGAGATAATACCCTTTTTGGAAAATGAGCCCTTTTCTCTGAAAATCACTCACATGGGCTGTTTCCATCCTGCTCAAGGTCAAGGGCTTCAGTGGTGCAGAGGGGTCACTTCTGTGGGGGCTCCTCACCAGCTCCTGAAGCTGCTCTGATGTAGCCCAGATGTGAGTTGTCTCCATGCAGGGTTGGAGCTACTGCAGCACTGAGGCACCCAGGGCAAGCCTTTTGCCTCTCTGTGTTGGGCTGCCAGGAAGCCCATGCCTTCCCACTCCATAGGCAGGACCCTGTTGTGGCTTGCACAAAGCACCAGGCTCAGGCCACTCTGCAGGAATAAGCAGAGGGCTTGGCTGGAGGGCCAAGTGCCTTGGACCCTATTTTGGTCCTGAATGAGTTTGGGATGCAGTGGGGGGTTGTTGCATCCATTCCCTCAGGAATTACTTTGGGATGGCAGCCTGGTGTGGAGACAGCATCCAGAGCTTAGTTCTTGCATTTGCAAAATTCACACTTTGCAAAATCCAGTTCAATGCAAGCATTGAATGGGGTTAAAAATGACAACCTAAAACAATAACAGCAATTACACAACCATGGCATTGGAGCCCCCATGGTTACGAAGGCTGAGTCCCAGGGAGCGCTGGCCTCAACTGTGGAAGGGGGGCTGCAGAGTGGCCCCTCTGTGGGTGCCTGGGGGCTGTGGCCTCCCTTGCTCCTGCTCCGAATGAGAGCTTTCATGGGCCCTGAGTGCTTTTGCCAAAGGGAAAGGGCAGCTGCCTCCTGTGCTTGTCCCAGGCACAGGTGCTGAAGGGGAGAGGGGCTCAGGTGCTGTGGGGCCGTTTGGTAGTGCACAGATTCTGGCCTGCTCTTGTTGGGAATGCTGGGATGAACACCCCTCACTGGCTGCTTCCACAGCACTGCTTTGACACTGTCCACAGGATGGCTGGGCAGAGAAAGTGACCCGTGTCTCCTGTGAGCTCTCCTCATGTAGATAGGCTAATAGGGGAAAAACTGCACACTAAAGATAGCATGAGAAGTTAGGCTTCATCCTCGCTTTCCCTGGTGAGAGAGCACTGAGCTGCCCAGCTCTGAAGCCAGGGGCGAGTGGATTTCCTCCTTATTTGTAATGTCTCTGCTATGTTGATAGTGGCAATTTGTTAGGGTTAACAAATAGGGCTGCTTCATGAAGCTTGCTGGGAAAGGGGTGTCTGCAGAGAGGACTCTCCCCGCTCCCTCCCCAGCTCCGAAGGGTGTCCCTGCTGGATCTGGGAGAGGCAGATACTAAGGGATTAGTGCGCGCTGCGAGGGCTGCAGCCGGAGGGAAGGCTTGGCACCGCCGCCTGGATGAGAGCTCGCAACAATGGCGAGCTGCAGCCTGCCAAATCTCAACACAGCAGGCAAGGCTAGGCTCAGCTCTAGCTAAACGGGAGCCGTGTAGGACCCTCCATTTTGGAAGAGCGCTAGCAAGGTCTGGCACTTGGAATTCTTGGCATCCACAAGTGTCTTCGCTCTTTCTTATCCCCTCCTGTTCCCAGTAGATTTTGCATCCTTTACAATGGATAAATTATACATGCAGAGTTTACTCTCCTACCCGAGCTTCGAGAATACCCCAGTGCCAGCCAAGGGAGCTGGTGCATGGGGGAATAGCCAGGAATGTTTAAAATAGTCTGGCCATGTGACTTTGGGGATTGGAAAAAAAAAAAAAAAAATTCTTTCCCCCAACACTTTAAATGCAAACCAACTTTTTTTCACGGGAGAGAGTCATGAACTGGTGATCTGTGCGCCAGTCACGAGCCAGCAGCTCTGGTTTCCCTCCTGGATGCAGAAGCGGCTGTGTCTGGGCCCTGGGGCGAGGCGCTCGGAGCCAGAGCCTGCACGGTGGGTGGCTGGATCCAACCTGGGCCGAGGTGGAGGCGGCTGCCATAGGGAGAGCGGGAAGGTGGCAGAGCCCTCCTGTCCCTCCCACTTTGGCTGGCGCTGAATGATTAAAACTAAGGGCGGGTGTACCTGCACTTGTACATACAGCTTGTTCTGTGTCAGCTCTTTGTAGGGAGAAAAACCAGCCATGAAAAGGGAGGCTCGGGCAATATGGATCCCAGTTTGGACAGGGAGCTATTTGGGAAAAGTGGGGTGCTCAGCCCCACATACTCCTCCCTGTTCAGATGCCCACAAATCCCCCGTTCATCTGTCCCTGCATCTCCCTGCCTGTGGTGGCACGCACTGCATCCATCTCACCGTGTCTGGTCCCAGGAACACCCCCGTCACCCCAGGGGTGGTGACAGGGACAGTGTTCCCCAATCTTCCAGCATCTCCTCATGCCCAAGGTCTACTGCTGCTGCTCACCCCACTGCTGGGGGGCAGAGGGGCCGCAGCATTAATGAAGATTTTAATGATGGCTACCGGCTTGTACTACAAGCATCTGAGTCTCATTTGAATTCAGGCAACTTTAAGCTCTTTTGGCAGTATAAAAGGGCCTGAAAGTGGATTCCAGTCACATGTACATTTGCTTTTAGACTCCAGCGCAGTGCCAGCGTGATGTAAAGGGGCCTCCGCGAGCCGGAGAATCAGGCCCTGCATATTTTACACTCTTTTATAGCTTACTGTGACTCTGCTTATCTCTAACAGTTAAAAAACGAGTGCCAATGGTCTACACGCTGGATACGTATCATGCAAAACCAAATATAGCACGGCTCAAGAACACTCTTTGCATAATGTACATATGTATTTCATTTATTTTTGTAAAAATTCTGCTTAAGCATATGGAAGGGAAGGAGTGATAACACTGCCTAGAGGCAGATATAATGTGGTCAGGCAATGTGCAAGCTTCCTCACACAGCTCGAGGAATGTGCCTGAGTTTGAAGTTGTTACATGAGTCCTGGACAATTCCTTAGCGGCGAGAAGCAAGTAGGTCATACAGATGACTTTGTGACAAGGGTCTTCATTCACATCAGATGGCAGAGATCCTCCAACTGCATTTCACCTGGGGCTTATGTTTTCTAACCCAGAACTATGGATGTGCAAGACTCTGGCTGAAAATAACCATGGAGATCCATATTTAGGAGCCTGCATGCATGAATTTTTCTTCAAACTTTTGGCTTGCCACATTCACGCTGTCCTACCAGTAATTCTACAAACCCTCTGGCTTATATTGCATAGCACAACCACAAATGCCAATTGCAAAAAATTTTAAAAAAAAGAAAAAGGTAAGCCATTACCAGAAAAAAAAACCCACCCAAACCATATTTAATAAAATTTAAGGTTCCTTGTCCTTCCCTGGTAGGGACAGCCAGACAGGACTGACCCCAGTGCCTGGCCCTGAGAGATGCTGGGCTCCTGCCAGTGCTTTAAACAAGAACTCTGCTTTGTTCATCTTAAAGTGTGCCTCTGTTCATGCTGCCTTTTCCTACTTTCCTTGTATGAAGACAAAATTGTATTTTTAAAAATCGGAGTGGCTTCTGCTACAGATTGGGGTAAACCACATGTCAGCTTTAACTTGGGCATTCATCGCCTCTCAAGCACAGAGGGAGTCACCAGGACCTGTTTGACACTGCATCAAATGTCTCAGCTCCTGGATGCTCGGCCAAAGGAAACCCTAAGCCTTCTGGGGCCCTTGGCCAAACCTTGTGGCCTTGCTGTGCTGAGGGGATCTCCCAGTCCTGCCGCAGCTCCCAGTAAGCAGGAAAGCTGGGAGCACTGAACTGGCCGGCATCTCACTTCCCAATACTAATCTCTCCTGGATTTACCCCTGATTTTTACAGGTGCAAATGACAGGCAAACGAAACACTTTAGCACCAGCTGATGTTTGCAGATCCAGCAGCGTGTGAGGTGCTTTGAAGCTGGCGTGCAGACGGCAGCTGCCTGTACTGGAGTACACAAAATTTAAGGGCTGATCTTCCAAAGAGGTCGCACCTTGGTTGGGGAAGATTCTCAGACATAATCTTGATTTCAATTTTAAGTTTATTTTATTCAGGAAAACACCAAAGCATGTGTTTATCTGTAAGTGGATAATTTTGTGTAATTCTGGATAATTTAGTGTAGCTCATCTAAAAGGGGTGCTTCGCTAAATAGGGGCTCTAAGAACACACTTAAGCTAAACTGAAATCAATGGGCCTTACTTGTGAGCAACGTGACCCAGAGTCTGAAGCATTGGGATCAAGGTCTAAAGGGCTTGATGGAGAAGGGAAGGATGAAGAAATAAGAGATTACAGTGACACTAATGTGGTTACTCATGGACACAAGCACAGGACATGCATTTTACCTATGTATTTGTGGAGATTTTAGCTAACAGGCTTTGTTTTTGGAATTGGGGGATCCATGGTCATGGCATTTTCTTACTGCCTTGCAAACACTTTCTGATGAGAGGCTGTTTTACAGAAGAAATTAGACTGGTCTGAGAGACACAAGGTTGGAGAAGAGATGCCTTAAGAGGACAAAGAGCTATCAGGGCATGAACATAACAGAGGCAGTAACATCCAACAAGATACCTTTTTCTGTGTTGTGCTCTCCCTGAGCCAAAGCTTATTCTAATTTTTTTTACTGGTATAAAGTGGTTTGCTTAATATAGTCTTATGCAGCTGTAACTGAGAATAAAATTAGATCTGGGTGTGCTAATTGGGGCCCTGACCCAGAGGAGCAGTTAAACATACGCTTAGCATGAAGCAGGAGAGCCACTCCACCTGAGTCAGTAAGGGTATGCTTAAGCTTGAGGTTAAGCATCGTTTCAAGTATTTGGAGCACACAGTTCACAAGAGCTGGTTTCCAACCTCCTCCTATATCTGCTTGGATACCTCAAAGCTCCAAACATTTTCATCTTAAAATAGTGAGTGTTTCACAGGGAACTATTATCATTTTCCTACCTTCCCTTGGAGGAAAATTGCCCTCCAATTAAGGGGTGAATTTCATTTTAGGAGAACTGCAAGACTAGAGACAAAGGCATCTCTCCTTTACTGACCTCCATTTTGGTAGCAGTGGGAGTTCCTGGTTGCTACTTCAGTGGAGGAATTAGAAGGAGGTGTTTGTAGGAAAGTCTGTGGTTCACTGGCTTGCAGATTGTAGAAGACAGGAGGACTGGGTTTTAATTTAAGCTATTAATTGGAGGGAAGCAATAGAACATAAAGAATTTACTTGCCTACAAACCTCTGAAATGTCTTCTATTTTTAGAATTCTCTGCAAATGCTTTCCATGCAAATGTACACGCACGTATACATACGTATGTACATCTCTGTTATGTAAATCAACTCTGATTTCTTATTCACTGTGTTAAGGAGCTTTAGAAAGGCTTTGGCATTTCTTTTACTGTGAAGGGATTTTTATTTTTAAAGAAATAGTTAAACCTGTGTACCACAAAGGTGCTTTTAAAGCAGACTGACTCTTATAGCTGTATTCAACCTAAATACAAATCTGGTTGTGCCAGTCCCCTGAAGTATTTCCCTGAATATTGACAAACTTTAAATTGCTTACTTAAAGCTGATGCTGAAGTATCTGGCTGAGCTGAGCCTTATCCATTGATCCAGGGCATTTGGTCGGCACCTGGAGAGCCAGGCCCTTGAGCTGGGACAGAGGAAGTACAAGGAGTTGGCTCAAACTCCCTGGCCTGCCAAAACCCACAGATCTGGCCCATGGAGCCAAAGGAAGCCTTTACCTGAAGTGCAAGGTCACACTGAGTCTTGTGTCCTTGGTATGTTTGGTCCTCCACCCACATGTCCAGGGACAGCACTGGACAGGCAGCTGTGGGTGTGTGTCTCTTGGAATAAAACTTCTATTCTTTAAGTCATCATGAGTCTCTATTCTGCTAGCAGCAAGCCAGGAGATGACTACCACAGACCCCTTCAGTGCAACACCACCTTTTATAAAGTCATCAAAATCCAGAGGGAAGCCAAGAATTCCAGAGGCTGGATTGCACTGCAGTGTGCCCAGTAAGCAAAGATGTACATTACATGTATGCCTAAAATGGAAACACGAGCTGGTGCTTTCTTCAAAGGCAGCAGCCAGCAAATTCTCTCTGGAGCCCAAATGCTCGTCCCAGCAGACAGCTCTACTGGCTGAGAACAAAGGTGAGGCAGGCCCCAGCATGCAGGTGCTGGAGTATCTGCAGAGCAGCAGCCAGATCTGCTGCAGGATATCTGCAAATAAAGTGGTTGGATCCCACCACATCTGTAAGAGGACTAAAACATTCAGCAATCAGAAAACATCTTGGCAGATATTTCTTTTTTCCTCTAAGTAGAAGGATGTTTCCTAGTAGCAGCTTCTGCCTGGGCCCGTTGTCAGCTGCTTTGTGTGACTTCCCTTTTCACTTTAGGCTGTCTGTACCGAACACCAAAGGAAATGATGTGGGATTATTTTACACCCAAGTTGTATATCCCATAGAAAAGGGAGCACCCTGCTGTGGCAAGCAATGGCTTCCATACAGTGGCAATGCATAGAAAACAGACACCGACTTTGAAAAGTAAAACACTCCAGGGAGTCACAGCTCTCCCTGAGGAAATAACATTTACAGTGCACCAGTTCCATTTGTTCCAGGGATGTTTCTAACCTGTTGTCTGGATTTTAATGCAGTTCAGGCTGCCACATCACACCAAGTTATGAGATGCCTTTAGTGAATAAGAACAACGGGCTCAAAGGATTTGGTTTTGTTGGTTGTAAATATTGTTTATTGATGAAGATTAATGAAGGAAGAGCCAGTGTGGAGCAATTAGGTAATGGAGACAAAGCAGTGATGTCCCTTTACCACAGACTGCCCTCCTAGAATACCAGGACCAATTGCCCCTCAGTCTTGATTTCCACTGGGTCTCAGTGCTGATCTCCAGCCAGAGAGGTGAAACTGAGCAATTTCCATATTGCCTGAATTCCCAGAATATTCATCCGTCTTGCTCAAAAAGGAAAAAAAAAAATAAAGGAAAGAAGAAAGCAAGCCTCACATTTTCTGTGGCATCTCAAGCTGGGGGGAAAGGCCAAGATAAATGGATACTTTCAAGGTCATTAGCTTGTGGAGCTCACAGTTTGTATTGCCCTGCCAGAGCCTGGCTTGGAGAGGTTATAAATGTTTTTCGTCTGGAGTGGGGAGCTCATTGTTGGAGTTTGGATCCTCTGCTTGGCTGACAGTGAAAAATCCAAACTCTGGTGGAGCAGAGCCCCCCTCTCTGCCCAGGAGGTCTTTTGTCTATTCATCTGTAGCAGAAAACACAGGGAATTAGA
Source organism: Erpornis zantholeuca (assembly GCA_013400515.1). Taxonomy (NCBI): domain Eukaryota; kingdom Metazoa; phylum Chordata; class Aves; order Passeriformes; family Timaliidae; genus Erpornis; species Erpornis zantholeuca. The sequence continues at coordinate 175,156 of VZTN01004831.1, read as the reverse complement.
TGTGAGTTTGAAGATATTGCGATGCCTCACTGCTATGGTTGCCACCACCAAAAATGTCGCTGGGCAGCTGACCTTCCTGGCAGCCCACCAAGAGAGAAAGAAGGTCAAGTGCTGTTTGCTCTCCAAGAAAATTACATTGAAATGACGTCCAGTCCTCTCCAGCCTCACCAGCCAGCAGCCCCATGGTCTGTGGAGAAGAGACAGGGGAAGGGGCAGAGTCAGAAACCAAGCATGTGGGGCAAGGCACCATCTGCTGGTTGCGTATTTTGGGGGTACCCTTAGCCAAGGTATTGATGTGCCTTTTGCAGCTGCAGCAAGTGCAGCACTGCAGCAGCTGAGCCCACCTGCTGACACGCAGGTGTCTTCTCCTCTCGGCTGCTCCCAGGCCTGCCGAAACTCACTGCTTTTGTTTGTCTCAGTAAATAACCCCAGCACCTGGCTCCCTTCTCTACTGCTCGGGGCCCCTGAGGGGTTTGGAAGGGCAGGGGCACAGCCACTGTGGCAATGAAACCCAGCCTCTGAGGCTGGGGTGTCACCCTCCCTCACCATCTACATCTCTCCTGCCTTTTCCCACTGCTTTGCCACCCAGCAGTGACACTGGGTGTGGGAGGGGTGTGTGCAAGGGCAGACATCCTTCAGTCTCACTGCCCTGCCTTGAAGGCTGCTGCATTATGCCATATAAGACCGGAGTTCTTCCTTCAAAATCAAGTTTCTCCATTCTCCCAGGCAGGGACTGAGTTTGCTCACTGGATCAAGCTTCCCCCAGCATCTCAGGCCCCACAGCTTCCAGGGGACTCATAAATGGTGCAGATAAATTGTTTGTTAGGGTCAATGCCACCAACTGAAATGATTAGAAAATTCCAGCTATTTGGTGCACAGTCAGGCCAGATGTTTTATAGCCTCTGGTGGAATATCAGTAGAAGTATTTCACAGTGGTAAAGGTCAAAGATGGACTCTAAAATAAGTGGAGCCAGCATTTTTGATGACTCTCCAATTAGAGGACTATTTATTGGCAGATAATACCTGCAGAAAAAAACGTCTCACTCAGAAACAAAAGAAGAGTTTTAGCAGTGGCCTCTGAGAGCCATCAGGCTTCCCAGACCTCATTTTGGCACAGAGGATCTACAGGGACTTTGACATCTTCTTCCAGGTATATGAAAGACTCCCTGATACATGGAGTCAAGTCCCTCTGCCTCTTGACTGCGCACTGCTGAAGAGGCTCCCTTGGTGGCTAACCATAGGGTTTTCTGTTCATCAGTGCCAGGTCTTGATACTGAAGCAACATAGATTGCTTCTTCTTCCCTTGCCCCATCGAGCTCACGGGTCTGGCTTGACTGCTGCCTTCACTGGTTGAGGAGCAGTGGGAGATGTTTTTTCCAAGCCCTTTCTCCTCACCACCTCCAAGAGTCTCCAAAAAACTGCCTCAGCATAGAGCAACAGAGATATTTTCTCACTTAGCTGTAGCAGGATCTGCAGGACAGATGGACCGAGCTGAGATTTAAGTGCCAGGTGCAAGTCCATTTTGCTCCTGAATTTATGCCCAAGATAATATTCAGTGGAAGTTTTAGTTTATATAAAGATCCATCCCCAAGCATATATAAACTAGAGACTGAAATAATACAATTAGAAAGTAGGCAGGGCATGAATTAGCAGTGCTCTTCCAAAGATATTTCTAAAATGGCACACAGAAATACTGAGAGCAGATGTTAGATTGCTTTCGGAGGACAAAAATGGGTCAGACCTTACAGCAGAGTTTCTAACCACCATGTAGTCTCTGTTGTCCTATATTTCTCGGGATGAGTGTAAGGAACCCTAATGCTCCTGCTCCATGTGTCCTGAACCGCTGGAACTGAGGCAGTGCTGGTATGTGCGAGAGGAAGGTCTGCCTTTCTGCCTGTCATCTTCAGGAAAATAAACTCTCTACTCATCTGCATCAGGTAAAAGTAGAATGGTCAGCCCAGATGTCACTCTCCTAAGAATGAGGGTTTGGGGAGCAGACAGATCCCAAGAAGAATGGGATGAAGCCCAAGAAGCTGCAAGTGCTCTAGTTGTGGCATTACCCTGTGGCCAGGGGCTGGAATGCAGGGAGGAAGACTCATGAGACCTGTTCAGCACTAGGCATGGAGCACAGACCTGGCAGCTGGGGCAGGAACCATGCTGGGGCTGGAAACCAGGGACCAAGTGGCAGGTGTGCCTGCAGCCCGGGCAGGGCTGACCTTGGCTGAGGTGGAACGGATGGATAGCCACAAGGCATCGGCAGGACCTCCCTGACAGACAGACCAGCCTGAAACATGAGGCTTCTGCATGAGAGCCAGATCATTTGCCATCACCTTGTCAGTGTCCTGGGATGACCTGGACACTGAACCACTTCAGGCTGACTGAGTGTCTGGAGAGCCTGTAGCTCCTGGGACAAATAGCTTAACATCACCTTCACCTGTTCGGTTTTGCTAGCAGGAAGGTAGTAAACAATTCTATGGTTTTGGGTTTTTTAAAAGGATTTTTCATTTTTCAAGTTGTGATTTCCTATTATAGAAGGTCTTCCTGAAGAGTTGCCTTCAAATCATCTGATGCTTGCTGGTAAGTGAGGCTTCCCTGGGTAGCAGTGGTTCAAAGACACAGTGACGTTCCTCACATACTGCCAAGGTCTGTATCACTCGGTGCTGGCTGCAGGCAGTAGCAAGCCAGCCTGTGGCTGTAGCAGCAGGAGAGTTACAGGAGAGGAGGAAAAGTAAGCATGGGCAGAGTACCTGTGATTCCTGCTAGCAGGTGCCCAGGACAGCAGAAAGCAGGCAGTGACACTTTAACTCTGTTGAAAACACCAACAGAATTCCCCCTGCCTCCCCACACAGTCCAGGCGTTGGCTTCAGTATTCCCATCACAAAAGCAACTGGGACAGGAGGGCTGTGCTTCACATGCATGGCAGAAATCCCAGATGAGGTCTAAGAGAAAGATCACTCACTTCCCTGAGTGCCTGCAGTGCTGGGACAGAGCTGCGGGAGCAGCCGGACCTGGCGGGGCTCCCCCAGGCTCTGGGGTCACAGCCCGATGGCTCCCAGCACTGCTGTAGACGAACAAGGACAAGCTTAAGGGACCAGCACCTCCAGAGCAACGAGAGGGACAATGGCAGGAATGCTCCCTGGTCCTGACCAAGTAGACTGTAAGTCAAAACAGGCTATCACACCCAAAATCATGTCAGGGGATTCGTTAGTGCCAATGGAAGGCTTACTGGGTTTCATCCTTTAAATAAATGGACCTACAATATCCTAGCAAGATACCAATCAGAAAAATGCCAAAAACTAGCCAAAGGTTTACCAAGGCAGCCATTTATGCAAAATAATTCAGCCATTTGAAACCATTTGTTTTTCACATTAGTCCTTGATTAACAGGCGCTTAAATTAAGTTTTGTTTGTTTGTTTGTTCTGCTGGGATTAGCTGTTTCACTTTGAAAGAAAACAAGCCCCTCAAAAGATAAATGGAGGTGACATGCTGCAAATGTTCACCCAGCCTCTGCTTTTTTTGAAAGGCTTAGATAACTTCTGATTCTCCTTCTGGGTTTCAACCTGCCCAAGACACGAAACAGGAAGATGATGGGTGCACAAGGTGGCAACAGGTCCCAGCTATGCTGGACTGCAGTGAGGGCATAGCTGGGCTTTGGTGACTGATAATGAAGCAGGAGAAGGTTTTGGGTTTTCCCCTTATCCTCAGACAACATCCCAGGGAGGTGACACCAGGTTCTGAGGGCTCTGGTGGAACAAAGGTTGGATGTGCTGCCCATCTCAGTGAGAGGAACAGAAATTAAACTTCATGAACTCAAACAAAAGACTAATCTCTGTGAGGGGAGAGGGGAGGGACAGAGAGAGGAACTGCAGACAATTAGTACTCTACAGGCTCTCACAGAGTCATTAATGAGGGATAATATCCAATTAAGGAGGAGGATGGGAAATCTGGGGAATGCCTGTATATATTCCAGTAAATTGCTCATGGCTCCTCCCTATTCCCCTCCCCAACATTGATGATTGTCTAAACAGGAAAGAAATGTTCAAGTGAAATATAGTTCATGGAAATATTTAGAGCCCACAGGTAGGTGGCTTTCTGCCCAGATGTCCTGGGAGTGCTTCTCTGCTCACATGCCTCATCAGAGATGCACACATTGAAGGGTGCACAAGAGGGAGCCTAAAAGGTTCTGGCAATGATTTAACTCAATTAAAGTCTGTGGGCGGGATCAGCTTCACATCATGAAGCAAACACAGGATGAGTAACTGATATAAAACTGAAAAGCACTTTACTTGTGTCTTTTGTCTTTAGAATGGCAAAAGGGGGATAATATTCCTCCACTGACAGGGTAAGGCTGGAGTTGGGCAGACTCTTGTAAAGCATTACAGATTTTTTTTGTTGTCAAAAAGGTCATCAACAGCTTGGAAATGCAGATTTCCTTTCAGAAGGAAGTATTTTTTTTTAAAAAAAGCCCAACTTTCTATCCATCTCAGCATTTCTTTAAATGGAACTGTTAGTCCTGTTGATGTGACCTAAATCAGCAATGTCCTGCATAAGAAAGAGAAATAACTCACAGTCCCCAGTGTCTCAGAAACACTTGACTGGATTGACAGAGTGAGAGTCTGTTTCCAGAGAGTCTCCTATAAAAATAGCTGGTAGTAGTTTTCAGACATTGGAATTGTCTGGGTTTGGGGTTTTTTGGGGTTGGGGTGGGGGGCACGGGATTTTTGAATAATTTTATTTTTAAGGCAAACCCCCCAATACATGAATTGTGTCAGCAGTGTCGTTCTTAATTTAGCACCTCCCTTAAAGGGATTCCCAAAGTAGTTTGGGGAGTAAAGCTTAATTTGTTTAAGGCTTTGCATGTGATGAATAGGGTGAGAGCTGGAAGAACTCCTAAGACTTTCCAGACCTTTGAAGCTTTTTTGAAAACAAGTAAGTTGCTTGTCTCCTCAAGCTTTATGACTAAATTCTCTCCCCAAGGTTACTGCAAGGAACAGAGACCTTTACATGTCTGCATTTACAGATGGGTTCTGAACAGCGTAAGCTTTGAAGAATGGGACTTCACTTGCTCTTGCTGTTGCTCCTTTTCTCCATAAATATATATATATATACATGGTTATACATAAAATCCCTCTCAACCCCAGTGTATGCAATCAGTGGCTATTGCATCAGTGAGTGTTACAGATACCGTTTTTCCCAGGGCAGGGAGGGCCCTTAGTGTGCACAAAGGCACAATGCAGGGAAGATTAATATCAGCTTCTGCTTTGCCATTCCAAGCCCCTGCTAACTGTAAATAATGTTTTAGCAAAGATCTTGATGCATCATGATCTATTGTGTTGCAGTGATGATGCTGCTTGTTATGTCTTTAGCAGTGATTTATCATCCTCTGCAATGACACAAATCATGGATGGCTCATGACACTCCAGGATGTATGATCTCTTAGTGGTGGCAGTGATGAATCCTGTGCTTAGATCATAACATTTTGAAACCTGGGATGTGGAGCTGATCCTTTGCTTTTTACTTCTAGAAGGTACCTAAAGCAATAAAAACCTCTCTTTGTTAGCAATATGTCAAGTAATGCATCTCCCCTTTTCACAACATCTTGATACGGTTAATTCTGGCTAAGACTCGAAGGGTTATCAGGCAACTCTGGATTACTCACTCCTTTTGCTTTTCCCCTACTACCTCCTAACCTTTAATGTCCTCCTCCTGCATTCTGGTCCCAGGGACATATTTTGAAATTCTGCTGCATGTATAATGAGTATAAAATGTTCCTCTAGGAGCTGGAGAAAGCTCAGATGTTTGGGTACAGTAGGCCCATTCCGACACAACAAGCCTACGCTCAAGCTGTGATCCCAACAGAGAAGAAAGCGTTTCAGGTCTGAGCTGCTCTCATCCAGTGAGCTACTGCCATATCAGCTCTGCTCCGAGGAAGTGGAAGTACTTGCTTTTATTTATTTTTATCCTGGGGCATCAAAACGCCCCTGGGTAAGAGAGGACAGAATGGGGAGGGGGGGGATGATGAAGGTTCTCACTCTTCACTGCTGGGTTCCTGCTCTGAGGCAATGTGCATTTCTTTTAGGCAACACATAGATTATTGTGTGAATACAGGTTTACCGATTGGTAAAATAGACATGAGTGTCAAAAACACACAAAAAAAAGAAAAAGAAAAAAAAAATAAGGAAGAGAGAGACAGAAAGGGGAAAAAAAAAAAAAAGAAAATTCCAAACAGATGACGGGAGGCCCAATGCTGCCCTTAGTGATGAGCACCTTAAGCACCTGACAAGCTGCTCTGGCTGTAGTCGAGGGGCCCTACAGGCTGCTTTCACCTTGGACACAGCTGGGAATCGGGGGCCTAGGATCACTCCAGCAGCCAACACTCCCTGCTGGGCTCAGGCTGAAGTGAAGGGGCCCCTCCAGACCTCGGCTCTGCCTTATCCCAGAAGCGACAGAAAAATCAGCCGCCCCTTCCTCAGCACCCCCACCCCAGGGAGGACTTGGACAGGCAGCTGGTCAGACGAAAAGCCGGGACTATAAGGCAGCGATGTTGTCCTGTAGTCAGAGAGGGGCTGGAGCCCTAAGCCCGCCGTTCTTCGTGGGAGTGACGGCTGCACAATGGGGCTGTGTGCGCTCCCGGCACTCTGGTACCCACGCAGGAGCTGGGGCATCTGCTTTGAGGGCTGCAGGAAACTCAGGGAGGGTGGCTGAGCCGCCCGGTGCCCCTCGGCTTCACTCTCGAAGCCTGGAGGTTCCAAGATGGCTCGTCACCACTGGATGGAGCAAAAGAGGTGGGCGAAGACAGCCGAAGAAGCCTCCAGGGATGCTGGGCTGGCTGGCTGCCTGCCCTGGCCGCGGCCCCGGCTCGGCTTCCAGGGAAGCTGTTAATAACTCGGAGCCGGCTCTCCCCTCTGCTCGCGGGGCCGGGGCCCCTCGGGTGCCCCCCGCCGCTCGCTGCCCGGCCTGCTGGCTCGCCAGCCCCGCTCTGCCACAGCTGCTGCCGCCGGCCGCCAGCTCTCCAGGTGCTCCACCGGCTGGAGACACCCCAATGGCCAAGAAGGCCTCGGCGGAGGGACCTGCGCCGGCACCCTCGCTGTGCCGAAGCAGCATACTGTCTCAGGGACGGCTGGGGACCGGCTCCACAGCCTGCACCATCCCCCCGAAACTTCTTCCTGGCTGGAGGAGTCGGGCAGGGTGTTCCCCGAGCCCCTGGGCACACACCAGCCCCGTGCCGTAGTCGGGGCAGCTGGAGGAGCAGCGGGGATCTTGTCGTGAAGGCCACGTTTGACCGTGCAGCCGCAGCACCCTCCAGAAGATCATTTCCTATCATTTCAGTGTGGTGCTGGAGCCCGGGGAGGCGACTCCCACTCTCCAAACTGGGAAGGGGAGGTGTTGCAGGCAGCAGCCGCACCCAGGGGCCGTAAAAGTGAGGGAGTGGGAGGAAGGCACACCACCCCAGAGTGAAGTCTGCCCACAGGATTTCAGTGCTTACTGCCACTCCATCTCTGCTGGACAAGACCAGCCTGGTTTCTTCAAAGCCGTAACATGGTCAGACTCGTGGTGTTTTGCTGATACACCATGTTGGTATCAAATCTCAGAGAACTGACATTTTTTCCTTATTTCTTCCATTAAAGAAGTCCTAAGCCAGTCAATTAACGTAAGAACTCATTTCACAGGAGAACAGGGCCCTATTTAAGGAAGGAGCTTTTTTTTTTTGGTAAAACTTAGCACAACAAGCACTGTAATTATCAGCCTGAGACAGCCAAGCATCATGGAAAATTTTACTTCAAATGGTGAATGTTCAGCCAAGTCGGAATATAACAAAGGAAGATTTTATAATAGAAAATCTCAGGCAGTGCTGCTTACAGTCTTCAGTACTCATTAGTGCCTGTGTTTTCTGTAATGCTGTAATTCATTCTACAATATGATACCATGACATGATACTGCTTCAGTAGGGAATGCTGTCCTCTGCGAAGAGAGTTATACTCAGCATGAAACAAATGTATCATAATACTTTTTAGGCCATGTACACAGGTATAAAACACACAGAGCAGCCTTTCAAACCAAAGCCTTCCTTATCAAAACCAAAGCTTAGTTTTAAATATCTAGCTCCAGAAAAGGAAATATCTCCCAGAGGCATGCAAAGGTGAGAGAAACCATTTGAGATGCACCTTGTCATGGTAGCACATTTCTTCAGTTCCCAGTGTACAAACATGGGTGTCAGTGAAATTTCTAACGGTTGGGATTCTATACATACAATAAATTTATCACATATAATGCTCTGTAAATATAAACATGTATTTGGGACTTAGAGAGATGCCCCCAAAACAACCTTATTATCCTTCAGCATGTAACACTTTACAATATATTTCTCACTATCTTAAATTATTTCTTTACAGTAAGCATATTTTCATGCCTCATACTTCACCAAGTGTTTTTAACTTAACCTGTTGGAAATATTGTAAGAAGGATTGGGCATCTAATGGGGTTATTGAATGTGTTTATTGAAAGTATGAATAATTGGATTTGATAAAGAATTAAAATTAGTTAGACTGAACCAAAACAGACAAGAATTTAAAAAGAAAATATAAAAATGATATGATTCAGGTAACAAAAATGACACGTTTTCCTAAGCTAAAACAATTACAATAAAAGAATTTCAATAAAAAAATATTATTCAAAAGTAAGGGATTTAAAAGCTGGGAAGACAGAATGGGAGAGCAGTGAGCCAGTATCACAGCAGCCAGAGCAGTTTTGTTAACGTGGAGGACTCATGTTTAATATCCAGTATTTTCCTGTGCCCAGAAGAGATGTGAAGCCACATCACAGCCCTGTTCAGACAACACCCTGATGCTGGAAAAGTGAAATCCTACAGGTTTCATTGAAACGGAGTCTCCTTGTCCTCAGTGACTGCTCTAACCACTGTGCTATCGAATGAAAGGGGATCCTGTCCTTGATTTTGTAGGAAGCCTCCCCTTTTTTAAGAGGTGCCTGAATCTTTTGACTATGCTAAACAAGCTAACAATTAAAATTATGGTACTAGTTCTTTCAGCTGAAAGTCTCTGGCAAAAATGACTTGAATTTGTAAATATATTTGAGCTGCCCTGAAACATCATTTGTGGAAGCACCTGCTATTTTCCAAAATATGATTTGATGATGATGATAAGAGTAATGATAACAGCTGGTATTGTTCAGGTAACTATGAGTATTTTGTTATTTCTTCCTTTACATCACTTTTTTACTGTTTTTCTATTTCTTTACCTACCTGTATATTATTATACCTGCATATATATTGCCTGCAGCATGTTATTTTACATATATTTTCTTATTTATTTTGCATCCTCCTCTCCAGTGGAATTCTTGGTGGTGCCCTCATGGGCTTATATATCCTCAGGTGCACAGACACACAACTCATGACTTCCCTGGGCCAAATTTACTCCAGTTTTCCTCAGGTGCAATGCCAATGAAATCAAGTTACATCAACAGACTTGTGCAACTATAGAAAAAGCAGACCCCTTATCAGTATAATGGCTTGATATATATTTTCTTTCATAATGTTCTTCTCGTCGCATATCTTTATTTACAGTTTCCTTTATTATTTCTCCGCACCTCATTTTACAAACCTGGCTTCTTTACATTCAGTAGCCATCACTGTGGTCTATCTGATCTAGACAGCTGTGCCGAGACAGGGAATTTTGGAATATTACTGTAAAAAACTGGAAGCTTTTTGCCACACTTGTATTCATTTTAGTGGTTATCACTGTAACAGTTAACAAAAGACACAAAGACATCCATACCCAAAACAGCATATGAAGATTTTTTTTCTTTTTTAAATGGCACATACATTTAAATAGCTCCTACTTTTCCCATTTGGCAAGGCCATTGTTGTGGCTAATGTATGTATTTCTGAAAACAATGATACATTTCCAGTAGTATCTTCCACAATTTTTTTTCAATGAGCAATAAAGGAGGTTGAGGTGGGATGTGTTTTATCCCACCACATTATATCATTCCTCTTTTTCCTCTTTGTTGGATGGCAATCAGGAACCCTCATGCCAAGCTTGGGAAGCAACAGCATCTGGCTCCTTGGCAGATTCTGCAGGCGGTCTTGTTGCCAGCCTTTAAGCTGTGTCTGGGTCTGCTGCATGGTTTGGCTGCAGATGGGCTCTCTGGGTTGCCTTGTGCTTATGGGTGCCAGTTTTGGCTTACCTTTGATTCTGAGGACTTTACTCATTTTTATTCATTTGTGAATAAGGACCCATCCAAATGCTTCATGAAACCAATATCAGAGTGTACCGATATTTAAAATCAAAAGGGAAGGAGGCCGTTTCCCTTCCCCCTCTCCTCCCTAGGATGAAACATTATAATGGCATCTGCAAATGGATCTGGATCTATCAGTATTTCCATTATAAATCACAGGCTTAGAGCTTAGCCATGAATATTCCTCCCAGAATGAAATGCAATGCGGCCACTTGTATCAAAACAACACTGAAGGTTTTTACAGACCACCTAGGCATTCCCTCACTTGCTTCCCCTTCCTTCCAGGGGAATAATTTTGAAGACAAAACAGTCTAACATCAAGCATATGTCCAAAAACCTCTGTATGGAAAAAAAACCCCACTTCTTGCTTTTTCTGGGTGCTAAGGTTCAATGCAGTTTTGGAACCACCTACAAGAACAGTGCCTAGGCCTGGAAGCAAAGCCTTGAAGTCAGAGACTTGGTGGATACTGAGGGAGCTGTGGCTGTGAACACAGCCCTCCTGCCTCGCTGACCCACAGACCCCCAAATCCTGGGAGGGCACAGAAGGAAAGTGATGTATTTGCTATCAGCTCCTGCCGTGACCCCGTCTGGCCACCCTTTGGCCTGGATTTGGGCACCCAAACACCCTCCTGGCAAGAGCTGCCTCTCCTGGAGAGTATGGGGGGATAGCAGGGTGTGGGGAGGCTGTGCTCCCTAATCGGAGGTGTCAGGCTGTTGTCAGGGGGGAGCCAAGTGCCTCTGCCCAGCCAGAGAGTGCAGATACCGCTCAGCACAGATGGCCAGGGGGATCTGCCCAATTACCAAATTAAGCCTTCAAAACACTATGTGACTCCTAGCATTTTGAGAGGAACCTTCCAGGACCCTGGACTTCAGTGCATGTACCTCCACCAGCAAAGCTGGACCAGGAATGGCTGCTTTCAGTCACCTTGAGATGGGTGCCTTTGGGGCAGCTTCATTCTCTTGGGAAGCAACAATTCTGCTGAGTCAGGGGATATGCAGGGACCAGCATCCCAGAGAAGTGGGTGGGATGGGGTTGGAGGGATCAAGGGCGCTTGTTGGCACCCTATCAGAGTGTGCATATGGCAATACAGGTGACAGTGCCTGGGGAACACGGCATTTCCCCTCCTGACTGGGCCCTCTCGATAATGCAGATACTGGGCAATGCTGGGTCACAGCTGTCCGTGCTGATTCCCAACATGACCCTGTTTCCCTGCTGAGTGCTTCTAAGCAAGCTCTGAGCAGCCAGCCAGGAACTGGGGGACAATGCACAGCAAAACCTCTCCTAATTATAACAGGCTCCACAGGCAGAAGTTCCAGTACTGGTAATGACAAAAGAAAATTAAAATAAAAAACCCAGCAACAGTTTTTCAAAAGGGTATTTCTATTTTTCTCTTTGCTATTTGCAATGTAAAATACCGGTGCACAAAATTTTATGCCTATGAATATATGCTGAAGGAGTCATGTCAGTGACACACAGCGTTACACGAAATCCAGCTAAACGTAACACAACATTCAAAGCAGCAGTGATTCTGGTGTCCCTTGCTTCCATTTTTAAACCTGTCTTTTCTGTACTTACAAAAAAGGATTCTTTCCTTTCCATGTTACCCTGCAGTCTATAGGCAGTCTCTGCACATGATTTACAGCAGTCTTTCTTGGGAAGTCTCTTCCAAGATTCATCTTTTCACAGTCCTTTGTAACAATCTTTTACAATCTTATGCTCTTGCAGTCTTTATTAAATGGATAAGGCAGAATGTAAAAAAGTTAAATCACAACAAAATTGTTACAGATTCTCTTTTGCAGATTATTTGGGCAAGGGAAGTGATTTACCTTTAAAATGAGTGATGCTCCCAGTCTGGTGGAAGGCTTAAGCATCTGTGCAGTTACAAGTATGGGAGGAAGCTACCTGCATTTGATGAAATTACTTGCCTTTTAAATTAAAGTGCTTAATAAATTTCAAATGTCAGGTCTCATTTTTACATGTAGGTCTTGCCCTTGTCTAAAGTTAATTTCTATTTTGGGCTGTTAAGAGCATACATTACAGATCAAAATAATAACCAAATAATCAGTTAGTCTCCTTAACAGGAACCTCTCCCCTCTCCTCCATGAGCAGTAATAGAATTCTTAAGGAAATCACACACTAGCATTAAAAATACAAGCTAATATTATCTCCAAGAAAGACTGACTCAATATGACCAAAGATAGAGGGTCCAAAAAACAGTGCTAAGTGCTGAAAAACAGGACTGGTGAATATTTGCTTAAATGCCATTTGAATTCTCATTCCATGCTGTGTCTTCTGGATATTTCGTTAAGGAAGTGAGCGTTGACTATTGTTGGAGTGGTTGGTTGCTCTTTGTAATGTCCTTAGTCACAAATGTTTGAGTCTGTGGTATTTCCTTGTTTACTGTTCTCTTTGACAAGTTTCACCTACCCAGAGAGAAACAGACAAGGTATTGTGTGGTTTAGGTGATCAGCTCAATACTATGAGGGGTGAGTGGCAAATAGGAGACTGGCAACCCAAACAGCTCATAAATAAGGCACAAGAGGAAAATCATGAGTCTAAACCATTGACAGCCAAAAGTAAAAATATACCAAAAACTTGATGAATATGCTCAGTGCAGTTCCAGCTGGTTCATCAATCATCCACCAACAGAAGTGCTACAACCATGGCAAATAATATTCAAACAATAGTATTACTATTGCTAGCTCTGTTGGGCGTGACTGCTGTCTCACAGAGGAGGGTCAGGCAGGCATCTCCTCCCTGAGTTTAGGGCATGTCAGAGATGCTCCACCTCTCCCATCTCAGGTCTTTGCTACGTAAGCAAGAAAGTAGAGGATTCCGTTATTGCTGTGGATCCAGGCACAGTGGTTGAGCAAGGCATCTTTATTGCTGTCTCACTGTCCAGTTTCTAGTGGGCCAAAGAGCACAGTACAAAAGCTGTCATCCCACTTGGCTCTCATTGCTCTCATTTTTGGCACCAGTAGCTGAGGCCAAGGGCTGAATGAGCACAGGGGATGAATCCTGCTTTGAAAGCTTGCAGATCAGGACTGAGGCATGTTAGAAGAACAATGTGAGATGCCTGCACACCTCTCTCTTGCATGTTCCTGTTCTCTAGGTAACGAAGGAAATTATGAGCCTGTAGGACTAAGAGGATGCTTCTAACAATTCTGGCATTCTTGCTAATGGTTTGAGCAAGTGGTCAGGTATAAAAACTATACTCCAGGAAGAGGAACTTCTGGAGCAGATTGGTCTATCCTTTTGATTTCTTGTCCACAGGTAGTTTTTTGTTTGGGAAAATTTGCAGAAAACACATGTCAGGTATTTTATTCTTTCTTTAGTTCGATTTGCAAGCCAGGCTTTGCCGTGCTTTGAAGTCATCCATAGAGCATTTAAACCCCTCTTTACGTTTATAGTTGGGCCCATCTTACTCATTTCCCTTCTGTGGCATTTCACCTGCAAACTTAAGGCCCTTGCCATTTGCCAAGAAACATCCTCAACTCCTCACTGGGTAACAACGCATGCACACATGAGCAGCAGCTGCTCCTTTATGTGCCTGGAACAAGCAAAGCTTGGAAAGTTGGGAGAGCTGTGTTGTGCAGCCCAGTGCATGCAGAATGGGGTACTTGCTGCACAGCAAGCCAGCCGTGTGCATGTTGGCCCTTCAGAATGGCAGAAGTCCTACGTGCCTCCTACGCCTTCCCACTTTACTCTGCCTTCCAGCTAGGGCAAGGCAGGCCAGCATGCATCAAGTCTCCACTGTGCCCCTGGTCAGCCTGCCTGAGGGAGGGAGGGAGGCAGGGGACAAATCCTCTGCTCTGGCCCCGGTTCCTGAAGCAGAGAAGCCACCAGCCAAGAGCACAAGTAAAACAATTGAAGTAAATCTTAAGGTTTCACAAGTTTGTTTGGTATTTTTTTTTCTGTTTTCTTTTCCCCTTTTCTAGTGTGTAAGCTGTCTCTTGTTTTTGTTTTTCACAGGTTTGGCAAACATTTTGCTTTTACAGTTCAAGCTTAGCCCAGTCACAGAACTGCATATAGGCTTTGCTTAAATTTTGTCTTGCATATTAAACAATAATTAGGAAATAAAAGAGATATTATTAGGGTTTGGACTTTCTGATGTTGGAGTCAATAAGACCTTTGTTCTGCACTTCTGGCAGATGAGAAGGGAGAGCATACTGCCTCCTGTTAACATTGTAACCCAGGAGTTTGCTCTTGAACCCCAAGCCAGGTACGTGCCGCCCATCTGACCTCTTCCACAACCCTGCTTTCAGTCCTTGGCAAGAAAAACCTTTCTGTTAGGTTCCACAGAAGCAGGATAAGGTCCAGGATGTTTAAATCCTCAATACTTTCTGTTATTTCCTGACAATACCCAATTCATTGGTCCAAGATTTGAATACACATCTTCCTCGCACCATTTCACAAAAGGCTTGGACCCCAAGAATAGAAGAAACCACTGCAATACAACAAGGACATATAAATATGAATGTCAAACTGCCCCGTCAATGAAATGCTTTAAAATGCAGGGAGTGCCATGGTGCAGTGGGCCACAGAAACACAATGAAATGATAATGAGGACAAGCAGAGATGAAGACCACCCACCAGTAGTTTTATGACTGTGACTTGGAACGACAGTTCTCAGCGGGGCCATTGCGACTGGACGCCATTGTCATTTTTAGCACATGCTAAAGTAGCAATTGTGCACAGACATTTCAACTGTTGCCTCTGACAAACAGCAGCCAGACTATTTATGAACAACCCCCAACCCCATTCTTGTGCGTTTGGCTGTGTCTGTAGGTAGGAGAGAGTAGAAGACTGCTACTTTGTTCTGACAGGTTTTCCCATAGTCACTGTCTGCTACTCCTTGCATATGCTTAATTTTCTGAGGATTTACGCTGGCCTCTTCCTAGACAGCTCTCCAGCATTAATCTTCCTTACACAAGCTTCTACCCTACTAATGCTGTAGTCTCCTTCATGCTGAATTGTGTTTACCGTCCTTTCCTAGAGAAAAAAAACCAACATTCGGAATTAGGCTATCAGAGCAAACTTCTCTAGGGCTTGGTTGTGCACTTAAGACAAAACTTGGGTTTCGGAGGAATGAAGAAGATGAGGGAAAGACAAGGCATGAGTCTGTTCCTGATATGTTTGTTCACCCTGCCAGGGAGGTGCATGTGCTGGATCAGAGCACCTCCCAGGTGTCCTGGCGTAGGTTTCTGCCTCTCTATCCCCAAATGCTGCCACTCATTTTCTTGGCAACTCTCACCAACACCTCATCTCCAGCGCAGGGCACAGGGGGTGCAAACAGGGTGCAGGAGAATTTTCTCCCAGCCAACCTCAATGCCAGAAACAGTTTGGCTCAAGATTTAGGTAAGCAACAAGTCTTCAAAACAATGATCCAAATGCAAATCTTTTCTGTTTTGTAACTCTGCTAGAAAATTACCAAATCACATTCAAGAAATGCAGCCCTTTAAGTTTGTTCACTGTTTCATAAATATCTGCAGATTACACAGCACTCTACCAGGCTGCCTTTAAATTTTATTGTATTAAGAAACTCATCCAAAAAACAGTTGATAACTAATATATTCTTAATCTGTCACTCTTCAGATCCTGTCATAAAATGTGTAACTGAGAGAAGCCGTTCACATTAGCATGCCACCATATCAGGTCATCACTCCCAAAGCTTTCACTATGAGATGTTGCTGAAAGGTGCCATCTTCACAGCCAAGATATGCCTAATTTATCCATTAGGCATTCCTTCAGTAGTCATTTAAAGTGAGCATGATTGGGTTTTTTTAACTGTCTATGCTTTACCAAGAAGACAGCTATAGCATGGCTCAGAAAATAAGCACTCATGTTATTCTCGATGGGCTGTGCAGAAAAAAATGTTTAATTTGCATGCGCATGATGGTAGAGGAAGCTGACTCAGAACAAGCTGTTGGTGCTTCTGGATGGTCAGAATTAAGGGACTGCAGGAGCACTGAGAGGTCTCCAGCACGGACCAGGGAACACTGCGTGTGTGGCTGTTGTTCTAAGTGTTGTATAACCCCTTAAAAAATGGGGAGTTATGTAGCCATCCCTGAAGGAAGGGATGAAAAGAAAAGCAGCTAGAGAGGAAGAAGGAGGGCAAGAGTGATCCACAGCATACAGAAATACGTAGCTGAAGGTGCATGGAGACAAGGCACAGCATCCCCAGCTTATTAACCACTGTGGAGGGCATTGCACATTCAGGTCTCCTTTTATCTTACTGAAGCTTTGGGAGGAGGCCTGAGCCACCTCACTGAGACACATGTTAGGTAACCCATGAAGGCAGTGGACAGACAGACTGGAGTGCAGCAATTTCATAAGACAGTTCAATAAGCCTTGGATAAGAAGAGCGTCTCCTGGAGCTATCTATCACTTCCTGTCCAGCTTGAAAGGTGGGGTCTGTCACTGTCACAAAAGCACAGATATGGAGCAGATAGCCTGGCTAAGAAACTTCCCTGACTAAGAAAGTTTCCTATCAAAATCTTCATGAGATGGATAATGACAAAATACATAGTGGGAGCTGAGGGGAGCAAGAGCTCCTGGATCATATCATAGGCAGGTGGTGACCGTGGCTCTGCAGGAGAGGTGTGCTCTGGCTCTGTGACTCCTCTGCACAGCTCCTGTGCTGGGCCAACAGCTCAGGGCTGGCAGAGAGCTCTTGAGCCAGAGGACTGTCTGTGTAATCAAGACTTCTGCTTCTAGAAGTAAGAGAGCCAGAAAGGCTTGCACCATGGAGTTATAAAGAGCAACTACATGCCCAACCCAATCCCATCCCCTTATGGAGCAGAGGGACCCCTGGACAGCAAATATTGTCTTCTGTCTGGACACCTCATTTTTATCTCACCTTTCCAACGCACAAGGTAGGAAGGCAGTGTCCAGTGATTCTCTGCCATGAACAAAATTATGGTTTATAGATACTGGGTAGGAAACTCAGCTTTTCAGTGTAACACAGCCATGCATCTATGAAGCCACTGGATATACAATGGCTGTAGGAGGGGTTGAGAATAGTGCGGGAACTGGAATTTTCCCTTGGCCTTGGTCCCTGAACTCACCCCTTGCACTGTCCCATGACTTCTCTGAAATTTTAGTTTAGTGAGTACTTTGGTTTACAGTGGAAATCTGGCGAAGGTAAATAGCAGTCGTCTTTCATATCTCATGGGACGTTTGCTGTTGGGTAGAAACAAGAGTCACCTTACAGAAAGTTCAGCAGAATGGGCTTGGCAACAGCACTGATATTCTTTGCCAGGCATGAACCCTCAGACTGATGTTTCCAGATTTCAGAGCCTCCACTTCCTTTTCAGCCTGGTTAGTTAAAACCTTCTCTGTGGTGCTAGCCTAAGTGGGATCTCAAAAACTCTCAAATATGCATTGAGACACCCAGCAAGACCTCGTGCTGTGGGCTGTCAGGTTTCATCATTTGACAGATGTTGGTGAAGTGGCATATCCAACAATGCACAGGAACATTTCTGGTAGAATTGAGAAGGGAAGTCAGTAGCTTGAAGTTCTCTGCCATAACCCTCACTCCTTCGCCTTCATCCCTGCTTCCCTGAATCCCCATTCTTCTTAACATCTCAACACAGAGATTAAATAGGGCTTATGAAGAAGAGGACACGTGGTTGTAAAACACTGTATGTTTAAATTCAGCAGAGCTGTGAGAACAGGCAACAAGAAATGGCATTACAAACAGTCAAGCAAGTTCACACATGTTAGTTATGTCCAAAGAGAGTTGCTCTCCTTTGTTGCACTGTGCTTCACTCATCTGTGCAGCTGTGCATCTGGCCTTTTGTTTCTCTACCTATTCTCATAGGCGACTGTTGCAGTGAGGAATGACAGAGACGGGGAGCTGACAGGCAGAAACCTCCTGGATTGCATGAAGCATGGGACTCACATGAATAAGGCACTTGAAGCAAAGGAATCTGGAAAAGATATTCAAATATATACAAAACCATAAATACTATGAGCAACACTATCATTATGTCACTTTTGCTTTCCAGCAGACCTCTGTGTGCATTCAGCCTCACACTGGACTCTCTGGCAAATTTCTCTTGTTTATTCTGTCTGTGTTCAGATACCGTGGTGGAGACTACACGGTTGCTCTCTTGAAGCACATGATCACCAGTGTATAGCTGGTCCCTCCTCTGGACTCTGCTGAGCTTCCTTGAGTCCAGCACAGCTTGTTCACTGTGCCAAACACAGACCAAGTCACCTAGAGCAGCATTTTTCAAACTCTGTGTCTGATTTTTAAATGGTGGGTTTGATACTTTGAAGGGGAGATTGATGCCTGGCTGCCAAGAAATGTTTATTGTTGTGTTCTTGCCTAATCATTGTCACAGATGATTCAGCAAGAGCAGAACTGCCACTCTGCCTGAAAAAAATCTGCTGGGGCTTGTTCTTGTTCATTTTGGAATGGAAAATAGAAAAAATACATAAAGAGCCATCCTTGTGTTCCCAGAGGATAATTTTCTGCATTTTGAGGGAGGAATATTGGGTTAAAATTAGAGAAACTGCACAGGTAGAAACATTATTAGTGTAATTAATGGCTTATGTAAACCAGGAAGAATGTTTTCTGGGGGATGTTTTGCTGTCTGCAAAAACCCAGAGACCTAACATTGTTTAGCCAATTTTCCCCTGCCATGAGGAGGTCAGCAGTCATGTACCTTCTGTGTTGGACACTGTCAAACCTTGTTTACTGTCATTAGAAGGTCCCAGGAGAAAGCTGGTGAGTTTTTGGCAGTTTGTGGCAGAGGAGAGAGCTACAGCTGCAGAGCAGTTGTTGTCATAACACCTATTCATCATTATGCCTCCCATCATGAATCACCTACTGATAACTAACCCCTCTTTGTTTACATTTATCACATCTAGAAAGCCTGAGCTTGCTTCCAGGAACCACATCTCTTCCTGGGAAAACTCTGGCTGCTTTTGTGCTAGTATTTCTCCCCCAAACCCAGAATATTCTCGAAATCTCCCTGCTGAGAGAACAGGGACAGCTTTTCAAATGTTTTGTTCACTTCCACTTAAAATTCAACCGGAGTATCTAAATTAGGAATGCTGCTATATTCCAGCTCAGAGAGCTGCAGTGCTCTGTTACAAAGAGGGGCTCTGTCTCCTTCTCATCATCCAGAACCCTGTCTTTCTGGATCGTCTGGTCCATTTGCCTAGGTGGAAAGCTCGGTAGGGGGCCCATGTTGTACCCTTCCTTCTGTGTCTGGTACAGCATGGAGCACCATGTCAGCGATGCACTAATACACAAGAATAATCAGCTCATCAAATCAGCTTCATTAGTTGGAGCTCGAGAGCACAGCTCTGCTGCCCAGCCCTGCAGACACGCAGCCTGCCTCACCACTCCATCTGCTGCAGCCGAGCAGGAGGGGTCTGCCCATTCGGCTGTTCACGCAGAAGTGCAAAAGCCCGGGACACTGGGGGTACTTCAAGCATGTGCCATGTTCCTGCCTGACACATGTCACCAGGGGACCACTGCTCCTCCCCTGTCTCTTGTAAGGAAGACCAAATCCAACTGCAGAGTGCCAGCGATGAAGCCGCTAGAGCGAGGTTTTAGGCCACTAATGATTTTCCCGGGTTTTGGGGGAGAGGAGTGGAGTCTGGTCCAAGAGGTCTGCCTCACATCCCTATCGCAACGCGGACTCCTGGAGGCCACCCCACGCCGCTGGTGGGCGGCTGTGCAGTGGGGACCCTCTCTGTGTGACGGGAGAAGCGAGAGGTGGCAGTGCCGAGGCTGCTGGAAGGTGGCTCATCCCCACGGCAGGCTCAGGGCTCTGCGGACCCTGTATGTCGGTAGCAGAGGAGCAGGACATCAGCAGGTCACGAGTTTCACAGATTAGTTCACTGCTTGGAATTTCTGAGTGAGAGTATTTATGGATAGCTCTGGAGTTATTTTTACGGGAATGTCTCTGTAACTAAGCACTTCAGAAAAAAATCAGGCCACCATGTAGATGAAAAGGCAGGTGGAGGGGGCTTCTCTTGAGTGTATCCAGCTTGGAAAGGGGCTTGGATGGGTGTAAGCCCCTAGAAGGCGCTTGCTATGAAAACCCCTAGGGCTGGTTATCTTCACAAATGCTCTCCCTCAAAAAATGATGAATAATAAACACATGTGTAAATCTCTCAGTATTTGGTATTGCCAAGGGTCTGTGCAGAAGTATCTGTTGCTTACACTGAAGTTCTCTCTCTCTTTCTCTCTGTATTTTTAGCATGGATGGAGATATAGTCTCAGAAAATGTAATGACATGTGACATGCAGGATTCATATGTATCTAGGCAGTATGGGAATGTACCATGTAGGAGGAGATGTAACATACTGCTTGGCTTCTAATACCCATTACTTAAGCACAATAAGGCGCCTTATGGAAGCAGATAAGGGGGCTCCCCATTGCGCCTAAGCATTAGAAGACATATGTTTATCCCATACCTGTATTCTCTCTTTGCTTTATGTCACTACATTTAAGTTACTTCATGCAATATTGACTGACGATTTATACTGGTTGTCAAAAATGCTCTAGGCATTCACCTTTAGAAGATGATCAGTTTTCACAAGAAAACAACTATCAATGTGATTCCACCTCTCCCGTGCCATTGACAAATATCTGCTAATGAGACCAGCCTGATACCAATGCAATGCTATGGCAAACAATCTAATGTTCAAGAGAGTCTCTCTGCTGATTTTAAGGGAGTCATAAGGCAATGGTCTGTCCTGGAGTTACCTCTATAACTTTAACAAGATGAGACAGTGAAGTTTTGCCTTGTAAATGGTTCTAACAAAATGGTTTTTTTTCAAAAAATGGCATGTTTAAGGAAGCATTTAATGTCCACAGTATCTCTGCCACTGAGAGGAAGTGTCTCAAACATAAGGGATCAGCCTCTTCCCTCCCTTGTTTTCACATTGCAACCTAGTTTTAACGGGAGCTGTAGCCTGCAAATGGATACAGAAAAGGACTGCTAAAGGATCTTAATATCATAGTTCAAGCAGAACTGCCTATTTTCCTAACTAAGGTTTGAATTGCATTGTAAAGATAGACACTGGAACGGTTGACAGCTTTAACAAGAAAACTGTGACTGCAATCCTAGTGCAAACCATACATCTTGTGAGATCAAGTGGAATGCTCTGTACAGATGCCAAAAGGAGCTGAATGTTTAAAGCCTGGGGTTTTTTTATTAGTAGTTAATGGTGTATATTTAGCACTGAAAAGATCATTTGACAGCACATCAGTCTTGCCAGATACATGAGTAAAAGGAAACTCGAGAACCCCACATTTGTGTGGGGTCCTTTTAGTCTGAAATTTTGGAGGA
The DNA here is from genome assembly GCA_013400515.1 of Erpornis zantholeuca. Classification (NCBI taxonomy): domain Eukaryota; kingdom Metazoa; phylum Chordata; class Aves; order Passeriformes; family Timaliidae; genus Erpornis; species Erpornis zantholeuca. The sequence continues at coordinate 153,586 of VZTN01004831.1, read as the reverse complement.
AACAACCTACCGACTGCGAACTCTGCTGAACTAGATGGAAAGAGTGCCATTGATTTCCATGGACTTCAGATCAACCATAAGGAGGGGAAGCAAAATTCATGCTAGGATGTTTCCTTGGTTATTTGCCTGTCCTTTTAAATGCTATATGTGACATTTTAAAGTTCAGGTGTTAAAAAAGGAATGATAGCTTCATGAAGGGTTTGTCAGTGAACTGCAGAGTTTAGAAGGCTGTTAAAAATATGAATATAAATGTCTCTGTGCATACACACTACAGGGACAGAATTTAATTTAGCTGGAGCTGGTGGTACCTGACACTTTCTGCTATGAGAGCCTGTTTTCAGTTTTCTATAACTTTGCCAAGTTTTAACCATTCAGTGTCTACCTCACACTGAATATTTTGCATCTCTTGATTCCACCAGCAAGGTGATGAAAAGCTACCCAGTACTGCAGAATGGAGAAGGCAATCGGGGGATCTGGCCACACGGGAGAGGGAGTAAGTGACAGCAGGAGAAGCATGCACATGGACAAAGGAGGGGACAAAGTGAAATGGAAGGTAAATCAGATGGGGGCAGCCAGACATAAGAGAGAGTGATGGGATGGGGTTAAGGGCTAGGCCAGCAAGAGAGGCAGCCTGGGAGAGAAACACAGGAAAGGTTGAGGAATAAAAGACCCCCAAAGCAATCTGAGCAGTAAATCCTTGAATCATGCATTCAACTTCTTTAGGTTTTTGACGTTTTTTTTTCTTTTTCCCCCAGGCTAAAGAAAATGATTTATGCAGCACCAAGCATAAGGGGGCCCCATTCTCCACTGCCTGGTAAGCATTGCTGTGAGGAACACAACAGCAGCAACAGCAAAGGCAGGAGATGCCTGTTGTTTCAAAAGCCCTGGGAATGACTCACTGGTCAGACTGGCCCCAAGAGTTGCTTATTGCAACTGTTTGCTTTCTTTTCCTGTCGAGATTGCAGTTTTTATATGCATTTTCCAAGCACTAGGCAGAGGCTATGGGACTACAGAAGTAGGCAGAAAAGCTGAGAAAGGGCGAGCAAGTGCAGGGAGTTAGGAACAAAGGCACACAGTGAGGAGGGAGACAAAGCACAAATGAAGAATGAGAGCAAGTGAGGAGATGCAGAGAGGTGAAGAACCACCAGATAGGGGACAAAAAGCCAGATTAACAAAATCTCTCAGCATTTCTAAGTTTCTCCCAATGTATGTGTATGTTCCTTGTGCAAGCACTTCTTCCCAGAGGCGCTTCATCTTCTGGGCACAGGGATGGATGCAGAGTCAGTAGGAAGGACAGCTGGAGAAGCAGATGATTAGACACTGGTATGTCAAAAGATGTTCTCCAGTACACCACACCAGTAGAAATGCTTGAGGAAAGTCCCAACTCCTGTGTTCTCCCACTCTCTACCTGCAGCGTTTACAGCCTGATGTCCAGAAAGGCAGCACCCACCTTGTTCTCTGACCCTGGGACCAGAAGCCAGCACCATCCGAGGCACAGTAAAAGTTTCCCACATTGAGGTCCACTGGCACAGCGCATATCACATCATTTTTTGTAGAGCTGTTTACATGAGGTCCTGCTAAAATGCACTCTCATTCTTGGGCAGCCTCTGCTTGTGTGTGTCCCTGATCCACAGATTAAGGGGGAGATTATGCTTATGGGTAGCTGCTGTGTTGCACTGCTACTGGGAGACAGCGTGTAGGCAAGGAGGTGTTCCTCTTGCTCCAACTGCATGTACCCATTGCAGGCATTCCTGAAAGGGAAGTTATTTTGGAAGTGCAAGGAACCACATGATTCCAGTACAAATGTCTCCAGGAAATATTGCTCTTCCCGCATCTCTTCCAAAGGGGAAAAAAAGGGAAAAGGTAAGACTTCCAGCCAGCCCCATTAGCTTTTCAGGATGAATTATCTTAACAAATGAAGACTTCTCATAGCATGCATTTTGCACTTAGGGTGAACCAAGTTTTTGGGCATGCCCCTGTTCATAGCTGCCTGGCAAGGAATTTGGGCAAAAAAAGAGAAACATGTGAAAATGCTACCCCGGACTTGCCAGTAAATGGATTATGGAGTTTTGGCTAATCATTTTCTGTGATGGATGTCACCCAGTCTTAATGGCTCTGTTCATGCCACAATATAGAAAAAAATTGTTTTGTTGTATTTTTTCCTGTTTCACACACATTTCATAAATGTTTGATGGGTCTTGGAATGTGAGGGTTTTCCAAATGGCTGCAGAAGCCCTTCTAAGGCTAATTTATCCATGTGAATATCAATGTCACCATTCCCCCAATGGATGCAATCATCTGTGGCAGTTAGGCTTCTTTGCAAGACAGGACCCTAAGTGATGACTGAGAGAAGAAGAGAACATAAGGATGAATGAGTGGGGCAGGGCAAGGAGGCCAAGCCAAGCAGGGTGACTGCTGTGGTTTAAACAACCCCCAGCTGGAAAGAGGTAATGGCTTCTCCTGTTATCTCACTCTTCCTTTCACAGACAGTCTGGTGACTACAACCACCACCACCACCACCTTAAGTAAATAAGGTCCAAAACACCAGCAGAGGGAATCAGTAGTTTTTATTCACTAAAGTATGTGTTGTTTGGAAAAAAAAAAAAAAAGAAAGGAAGGAAAAAAAAGCTGTAGTCACACAGCTGTAGTCTGGTCTCCCACGTTTCAGCTGTTCCCTCTGTCCACAGGCAGAAGCAATGCGTCACTTTATGAATTGTTTCTTTAAAGAAAAAACAACAACCCAGATCAGTTAATCAACAGCAGCAGTGCTGCCGACTGGGAACGGTCGGCTCTGCTACAGCCAGGAGGCACAGCCTGGCCCCTAGCAATGGCCGCAGGTAGGAGCTGCGAAGCTCGGGGTTCTTTCGAGCACGTAGCGTCCCCGGCAGCCCCGGAGGGAGGGTCTGTCCCGCCCAGCCAGCACTCGGCGCAGGTCTAGTCTGCCGGATTCAGGAGAGGCTCAGAGCACGGCAGGTTCAAGCAGGCTGCGGGGCCCCGGCGCCACAGACCGGCCACGGACAGGGCAGGAAAATGCTGCGTTCCCCGGCAAGACGCACAGGATTTCCTGCAGCGGGTCAAGAAAACATACCTTCCCATTGTCCCCGCCATGTCACGGGGAGTCCTTGTGCTCCGCTGGGGACAATGTCAACTCCTACCCTGGCAACCAAGGAAAACAAGGACGGTTGTTTGGCATTTTACGCGAAGCTACCGCCCGCCTCCCTCACCGGACAGGCCTGGCACGGGACAGGGGGAGGCCTCCCTCATGGCCACTAACGAGCCTCCCTCCCTGGCCGTTGGTTGGCCCCTGAGGTGGAAAATCTGTGGCAGCCCCAGGGAAAAAAATATGTCAACTTTAGACAAACAACTGTTTGTGGGGGAGGCGGCGAGGAGCGGACACCATCCAGCCCTTGCGAGCACGGTGCTGATTGCTGCCCTCGGCCAGGAGCTGGGCTGGGCAGCAGCGAGAGCCTGTGCAGTGTTTCGGCCGGGACTGCGCCCAGCTGTGCCCAGAGGGGTGTCCACTCGGGAAGGGCTGTCCCAGAGGCACAGGGCTAGCGCAGGAGCCCATGTCGCACCCTGCAGCATGCCTGGGACCGGGCTCAGCGCCCACTCTTCCATCAGCCCCGGTAAACTGCAGGGTGGGTTTCCTACTGCCCTGTCCTGGTGTTCAGTGTATTCACTGTTACTCTTGCCTTTTTCCTCCTCTAAAAATCACTTTATCGTTCAAACATCAGTCACAGAGAGGAAACGGCAGTCTTAGGTTCGTGCAAAGCCCAGCGACTCCGTCTAGAAATGGGCGCTGAAGGCACAGAAACGTGACGTGCCAATGCTGGGCGCCCGGGAGGTGGCACAGCCCTCGCCAGCACACGTCCCCCAGGCACTACCGAGTCCCGGCCCCGACACTGCAGCCTGGGTCCTGACCGCCTCAGAGCCCCGTGAACAGAGGTCAGGGAAGGCTCAGCTTTGACACTGCTGGGCTGGCACATCTTCAGAGTTAAAGGCACTATTTGCTTCCTTTAAAGCTTTTGTGAACCTGCGTTTGCTGTATCGTTAACACCAAGCCAGCAAGTGCACGATGGTAGACAGAGTACCTTGGAAGGCAGTGGCAAAGATTAGAAGAAACTGAGCATTTTACTAGAACTTAAAGAAAAGAAATTATCACTCCGACCTTTTAAAATAAGGTAATCCTAAAGTACACACGGAAAAAGTGTAAATCATCTTAGTGTTAACAGCAACATGGATACACAGAACCCAGCATGTAGGACTTTATCTCTGGGCTCAAGAAGGTGTTTCAGTTTCTCGCAAAATACAGATTTTCCCTGTTTCCAAAAAGTCAGTCTGTCCTATGTTTCAGTGCCCCCTAGAATACCAGAACTGTTGTTTGACTAATACTAGTTATTTACTTGAATAAGGCTCACTAATAAACTCCATCATAGAGTGAAAATATTCACCTTTCACCAGAAAGGTGGAAATACTTAAAATAAAATCCTAGAGATAGAAACACATATAGGCCAGGCCCTTAGGCTTCAGACGTGCCCCTGCCACTAAACCGAGTGAAGACCCAAACTACCATGAAATAGAGCTGTGTCCAGAGCCCGTGTTACTGTTTGGCAAGATCCACAGAGGGCATCATGTAGCATGCTGCCCATTCAAAGAAGGGAAGAAAGACACATATAAAGAGATTTTACTGTTAGATGAAAAAAAACCCCAAACAGTTGAAGAGTGCTTGTCCAGGAAGGGGGAACATGTGTCTTTAAATTTATCATAGATAAATGGGCAGAGGGAATAGCAGCCAAGATTTCCTTGTCTGAAAGGCTGAAGCTAATACTGTCATCTGTGGTTAAGACCCATTTGTCAAACAGAGTATGCTGAGAATAAGAAAAATCAAGTCTCCCTTCCCTTTTTAATTTGACTTAATTAGCCATAATTCCCTTTACTGAAATAAAGACATTTTCAATTGCAGGACACATTTCTGTGCCCTTACTTTTACTAATGCAAATACATAGCTCTGCATGCAGGGAAAGCAAAAGCCAAACAAATGTGCTGCAAAAACAAGATGCTCCACTACACTCACCTCCTTCCTTGGGAGAGGAGGACAGAACAAACAACACGTGGCAGATGTTAGCCACACAGTTCAGTGCCCTACTGGGAGGCATGCAAATACTATCATGGTACACAGGCTGGGAGAAGCTACATAGGAGAAAACAGGGCACTTGTTGTATGTATGTCAGATTTGCCCCTCCATAGCTAGGAGGAGGCATGCACTCGTAGCACGGCACAGAGTACATAATGCAATTATAATTGGGTGCAATATGTTCACAGCGCTTAAAAAAACGCTGTCTTAAAAAACTGAGTGCCACGTTCAGATGGCTTAAATTCCCCAAGAGCCCCTGTGCCTACTGCTTCCTACTGGCTGCTTCTGGTCCTTCAGCGGTGCCCAGCCAAGAGGAAACTTCAGGGCACAGATGGAGTTCAGGCTAGACAGTCCATAACCTTCACTGGATCCTGCTGGCATCCTGTGGTGCGAAACCTGCATCCCAGAATTACTTGGAGCAGTTGTCCTCCCGAACCCGATGAGCACACTTGCTTAAAATAGTCTCTTGCAAAGGTGTGGTGGGGCCAGCCTTGGGGCTTGCAGAATTGCTGAGGGGGACTGTGAGCCTCAGAATATCCTTGTAATTCATCTGTAATGTTAAACTTTAAATAACTGTCTTCCTCTTTCATTCCTTTCTACCTCGGCTAAGAAATGCGACACGCACTGTGTAAAGGGACTGTCACCAGCTGTTAATAAGAAAGCAGCTTTAGCTTCTCTCCGCTTCTCTTGTTCACACGTAGACAGTGTTGGAAATCAGTGAAAACGGGTGTAGCCCCTCTGCTGCAACCACCACCACCTCCCACAAAGAGAGCAAGTGAAAAAGGGAAGAGGAAAGGTTGAAGAAACGGGCTGACCTACTTAGGTACTGCGAAGGACGAGCATGCAGGCTCTGAGTGCTGGGATGGCTGCGCGCGTTTGTTCTGGGCACCTACTGTTACCCTGGCATTCCTCCAAACAAATGGCTTTACACCCAATTCCAAAACAGCTCCTTCCTCCTCCTCTTCAAAATATGCCCTCCCCACCGTGCATGCTCTCCCTGTGATGCTTGCCGCCTTGGTTTTAAAACGGCCGCTTCCCCGAGCAGGCAGCCAGCCCGTGTCTTCTCACCCACCTGTTAATACCTGGCCTCCTGTTTGTCACATGGCAGCTCTGGGCTCTGGACCAGGAACCCCCCCTTGCTCCTGTGCCGCAGCCACTGCTTCCGGCATGGGCCACCTGTCCCTCCTGTCTCAGCTGAGAAAGGACAGGACCTAACTGCAGGGTAGGTGGCTGTCAGTGAGTGGACCCGGCTTGCAAGGAGTGGTTTCCAGAAGCAGGAAGGAGAGAGGAGGCAGGTCTCCTTGCTCTCAGGAGCCCTGACTCAGACCCCTTCCCGTGTGTTGCATGCCGCCCCCTCTGCTCCGCTGGCTCTGAGCCCCTGAGTGGCATCACTCGAACCCTGCGAGTTAGCCAGCCTGAAAATTATACCCACTGGGATCTGGCCAGTTTGCAAAGCCTAATATCAGTGATTGCAAGGTGGGATCAACGCATTCAGGCGACACAAAGATTGCAATATAAACCCTTTTGGATTTAGATGGCAAATGATCCTTTTGCTCTTCAGACAGTATTTCTGGCAATTCAGAGCACTCACAATTGCTTGTCAGAACAACCAAAAGTGCTTCCCTGGCAGCACGGCATATCTTACTGAGAGACTGGAAGAACCTTCTTTGGTTTCTATATAAAACACACTTATGACTCATATAGGGCTCAGAAATTGTCTTAGTTAGAGATAAATGGGAAGATACACTGCAGATCTAGAGAATGATGCTTGAGTCACAAAGCTGGAACCGTGATCAGAAGGCAAAATTCCCCAAAGTTTGGGGTCTTAGGGAGACAAAGAGGGGTTTGTTTGCATTTGCACGCAAGCATTGCATTTGGCATTTCTTCTTTCTTTTTTCCATCCCACTTTCTCACTGGATGTGTTCTGGAGTATGAGAGGTCTTGTAATTCCTTTTGTCTACTCCTACTACCACCCTTTGTCTTGCTCCACACCAGTGATGTCTTAGAAGCAATTAAAAGCAGTTCCACTGAGTTCCACAATGCCACATCAGCTTCAGTCCTTTACCAAAGAGTACGTAACGACATTATACAAAGCACAGTGAAAGATCATTACTAAGGGTGACAAAATCAAGCACCGAGAAACTAGAAAAAGCTGCTACTAAGCTGGCTTGTGGAGTTGCAGTTTGGCCCCTCTGTGCGTACACACGTTGCAGCAGTCTTTAATTACTTGAGCATAATCCCGTGCTGTTTGTCCCACAGAACCCCTGCCTCATCCAGCTCATGGAGCAGGTGGTGCTCAATTAACAAGCAGCTATTTATACTGGGTCTGTGCTCAGTACAAGACCCCATGCCTTGTTCACTGAGCACAGCTCAGACCCCAGCGAGAAGATGGAGTGATTCACTTTCCTGAAGGCTCTGCTGTCCTATGAAGACAGGCTCAGAGAGTTGGGTCTGTTCAGCCTGGAGAAGAGAAGGCCCAGGGAGACCTTGTAGCAGCCTTCCAGGACCTACAAGAAAGTTGGAGAGGAGCTTTTTACAAGGGCATGTAGTGATAGGAGAAGGGGGAATGGCTTTAAACTGAAAGAGAGTAGGTTTAGGTCAGATATTATTACTCTGAGGGTGATGAGGCACTGAAACAGGTTGCCCAGAGAGGTTGTGGATGCCCCACCCTGGAATTGTTCAAGGCCGAGTTGGACAGATCTTTGAGCAATGTGGTCTAGTGGAAGGTGTCTGTGCCCATGGTAGAGGGGTTGGAACGAAGTGATCTTTAACCCTTTCCAACCCAAACCATTCTGTGATTCTCGTGTACTTACCGATGTTGTATCTGTGGGCTTCATTTCCATAACACCTTTTGGAGATGAGAAGGTAGAGTTATTCCCATTTATAGATGGATTATAGAGGGGGATGAGAGGGGTCCAGTTCTTCAAGGTGACCCTTGTGGGGTTCCTGGGCTTTCTGTGCTCCACACATAGGCTCCCACCAGCACATGGAAGCTTGATATTTCTACGCAAAAGACTGTGGTAGGCACTTTCATCATTTATTCACTGTGGAAAATTTGCTTTCAATGATTTGCCTTATATAATGTAGGATCTTCTGGAGCTTTCTGGGATTTCCTTCATATACAAATATTTGCCAAAAATAGTAGTGACAAAGAGATTATCTCAGCAAATTTTTTACAACTCTTTCATGATAGTTTCCAAGAACAGCTAATTTTAAAATATTAATCTCTCTAGGAGTCATTTAATATACCCTTCAGTTATTTGTAGATTTTAAAGGACTTTCATATCTTCATTTGATACTGATACATTGCTGTGCTCTTTTCCAAGTAGAATGAAAATATGCATTGTTTCTGCATCATTAACAAGGTTGGTATCCCCCTCTTCCCCAATAATAGGCTGATGCAAATTTCTTTTGTTTCTACTGTATTAAATAAAATGTTCTTGGCCTTCTCAGTCTGCTGTTTCCCCTGCTCTTTGAACCTATTTTGTTATTGTTAGAATTTGTTAGGTTATAATACTGCTTATTTTGTCTCTATTGCCCTTCCATTTGCATTTTTTTCCCTAAGAGATGACTCCTCTCTGCCTTGCAAGTGGAGTGAGTTGTCAGGCAAATCTTCCTTCTTTTTCTTAATTGTGAAAGCTTGACCACTTGACCATATAATGACCCCAGTATTTTTACACACCCTCCTTGGTGTCTTTGCAAATTTTTACTCCTAGCTTTCCTCACGTTTCTTATCACCCTGCGGTATTAGCTCTTCTCAAATGTCAAATACACGTACTACTGGGGATACTGTCTCCGGTGTAGTGAGTGCATTCAGATCATGAAAAATGTCCCCAAGCAACCGCCAACTTCCATTCCGTTGATCTACGCACACCATAAGGAAATCAAAACTGGAATTCCCTCATGCTGGCTGCCATGTCTCTTGTGTCAAGGAAGTCTCATCAACAGTGCTCTCCTGCGAACACAGTTCTCCAAAATGGAAATGCATTGGGAAAACCCATAACAATACAGTTCTTTCCAGATGCTGTAAGAAAGTCACTAAGAAGTGTCCTTTGCAGCGTGTGGTTGGTCTGCGCATTCCTCTTCATGCTTTGGCCTGTTCGGTCTCCAGCCCTTCAAATGATTTATGCCCCAGCCACTCTGTTCCCTATTCTTGCCTTCCAGGCTTTAAATTTATGTAGCTCCTTAACACAGTAGATCCAGTCTCTCCCTGACAGCTTGTTCTGTGTTTTATGGTCTACACCTTTTTCCTCATACTGGCCAACAGGCCTAGTTAAGCATTTCTGAGTTTTCTGCCCAGTTCTGTTGCTCCTATCCACCTCCAGTTTGGCACTTTTAGTTCTTGTTCCCAGACCATCCTCTGTAACCAGTTTACCAAACTTGTCTTCCTTCCCTGCTTGTGTTCTCCACTTCCATTAGTCTCACCATTGCCAAAGCCTCAGCCTTCCTTGTGCCTCAGCAACACAGGTGATCCCTTTGTCTGTCCACAGTTCATCTCCAGTGGTTGCTCACTTCAATACTCTGTTCCTTCCTGCCCCAGCTCCCGTTCCCAGCCTACCTGTGCAGCTAGTCCCAACCTTAGTTGTTCTTGCTCTCCTGGCTCTGTAGGTCAAGAGATCCCTTGTTTCAGTCTTTCCATCCCTCTTGCCGTCTTCATTCCTTCATTGCTATCTTCTCTGCATTTGAAGCCTCCCATGTAAACAAAACCTACCAGGAGAGTCACTGAGGCAATAAGATTACTAAGCAGAAAGTACTCAAGGTTTTGTCACTTGCAGTCCCAATTCCCTGATTAAGTGCATCAGAGACCTTGGCAGAGCCTCTGCCCACCCCTCTGCAAGCCAGTCGAGTGGTAACCTGATGAATACCCATCCACCTACAAGAAACTGGACACTTATGCAGGTCCAGCTTAAACTTAACCTGAGGGTGTTATATGGATAAAGTCCTGTACACCACAGATATGGCCCCTCTTCTCAGTGCTGGCTCTAACTCAGCCTAGAACAGCTATTACAGGAAAAACTGGGTTCTCTTCCAGTACTGCTGGCCTCAGGCACGCTCTGCTATTTCATGGAGAGGTGCATGTTCAGTCTCTATTGTCTCTTGGAGATAATGATGAGATGGAACGGGCACCATGACAGTGACATTCTTGGGGGTTTTATCTGTTAACATCTAGAGAGTCTCCATTGAGCAGCTATGAAGTGAGATTTTTGGTTTTCCCTCAAAAGCACGTGTTGGCCAAATTAGGTGGATTTTTCAGAAATGTGATACAAGGCATATCCCTGAAGTCAAGGCCAAACCCCTGCCAGATTTCAAGCCCTGCTTCGAAGCATGGGAATGATGCAATGGTTCCAAGAAAAAGTTGCCAGAACATTTAAATTTGGGCAAAACAACATATTTTCCCAAACCTCGTTCTTGGAAAAGCCAAAGCTGATGGATCAGAAATTTTCTCAAAAAAATAAATCAATCAACCTGAACAGTATGGCAAATTTAACTTCAAATCATTAATGTTTGGCACAGCTGTAAGATGCCAAACCCATGATTTTGTAATGCAAAGCTGTGGGCAGTTTTTGTAACAAAAACCAGGCCAAAATCACTTGTAATCATTATTATCCCCTCTTTAATTTTTAGTATGCTTCTGTCTTCCCCTGTTGTTTACAAGTTAAAGCAGATTTTAATGCATCCTAAAAGATCTTTTAAGGTCAATTTCACATTAAAATATGCAAAAAAAAGAGAAAGAAACTGTGCTTTTGCTTTCAAAAACAAAAATCAAAATTATGAAACAAAAAATAAGACTGGGAATTTTCTGGTTTTTTATTCCACAAACACACCTCACACATGTCAGATTTCTTAGCTGTACAATCAATAAGTGAGGTGTAGAAAATCACTGAATATTTTTCATCCTGGTCTGAGTAAACATATGAAAAATGATTTATTTTCATGGAAATGCATGGGAATGTCTCTTTGGCTCCAAAATTATTTGCCACATCCACACCAGCTAAAATTGTAAAAATTTGAATATGAAAAAGTTTTATGAGAACCAGTTTTGTGCAGACAACTCGGGGCCCATTATCACTCAGAAGTCACCAACTCAAAGTGTCCAGTTGCTAAAATTTTAAGTATGACTAATGATATCATTACAACTGTGTGTCAGTATCTTTCCTCTCATGATACACTGTGTTATTGCTTGGTGCCTTGCTGCAGATATTGTTTAGCCAAAACTTCATTGACTTGAAAGTGCCTTTTTCTGTGCAGAGAACTGAATTTTAATTTCTGATTTACCAACTGCAGGTTTTTTTTGCTCTTGTCTCAGTGACCTTGTTTTCTCAATACAAAGTGTGGATTCAGATATCTTTTGAGAGCTGTCTCCTCTGGTTTCCCCAAGACAGCAGAACTACTCATTTCCCTTCACAAGACATCTGAGTTCCATTTATTAATGGAACTTACTAAAACCATTATTAAATGGTTTTATAATCAACATGAAATAATGTAAAAGTCATCTGTGGAAAATTGCTAAGTGTGGAAAAGATGTCATCATATATTAGCAATGCTCAAAAATAAAATCAATAGCTCCACAGGGCTTTTCCAATATTTGTGGAGTGGCATACCTCCAAAGCACACTCAGAAAGGACAGGGTGCTTTTGGAAAGCTTATTTGCATGCACCCAGGCATGCAAGCACACAGACACACACGGACTGCAGGCACAGAATTATTTTTTGCTGGCTTGGAAGAAGTCAAGTGTTGGAGGACACTAGTCAATGCTGCCTGCTGCCAGGCTGAATAGAGTTTCTCTGGTTTTCTGTTCTGGGGGTGCATCACAACTGGGAAGAACAGTTCTGCCCTGCCCTCTGCTCCCCTGCCACTCCTCAGCAGTATCTGGCAGGGATGGGCAGGACCAGCATCCCCTGTGGAGGACAATGCACAGGAAGGTGCCAGCAATGCACTGGGGGTTGTGCTGGCCTCCAGGAGAGGAAGGTGACAGCTGGCATGAACTCATGTCCCAGGCCAAAACTGGTTGGGGAGAACTTTAATCAAAGGATAATACAAAGATTTAGAAAGCTATGTATAATACCTAGCAGAGCCATCCCTACATTTGAAAGCACAGTTCTTACTGATGACAACCTCCATACATAAATCTGGTGTGCCCTGTTTGCCTCTCATTAAGCATATTAGACCTTCACGAGGAAAGTTGCTGTTGTAACCATCTTAGTTACTGATTTTCTCCCTATCCCCCTTAGCATAAGTAATGAGCATGCTGAGGCTCTGAAATGGGTAGACAAAAGATGGCAGCACTTCCTGAGATTCATATGGTATGTAAATATTTAACATTTGATTTATGCTGTGTTGATGCTATTCATCAATTGTCTTATTAAGACCCAGGAACTTTGAGAGGGAGAAAGGAAAGTCATCCCTCTGATGCTAGAAATAAGGAAGAGTCAGAGGTCTACGTGTTGTGGGAAGAGGGAACTGCTCTGTTGTGTGTCTGATCACTGTAGAAACTGCTGCTCTGCTTTTGGGTCTGCAGCCCAAGGGAAGAGAAAGGATCTGCTCCTTTCAATAGGCAGATGGAGCTGTATTAAACCCCTCTACATAAAACTGGGTAGATCAGGAGTTGTACTTCTTTTTCCTCCCCCGTCCCCAATTTAGAGACAATATAGCTACGAGGACATTGATGTGCCAGTGAAGGCAAGGGTGAGCTCAGTTGTGCATCATTTGCCAAATGCGTGAGAATGTGTGTGTGCATGGGGCTGAGTCAGGGCGAGGGCATCTTCTGCTAAGTCCTGGGGGAGCAGAGCAGAGACCAGCAAGACTGCAGCCCAGGAACTTTGTGGTGGTTTTGTAGTCAGTAGCCACTGCACCAGTCATCTCTGCATATTTTAAAAATGACAGGCAGTTTGGGCATCTGCTTACATCAATATTCTGTAAATACAGGGATAAATTGGTAGCCCAAAACAGTGAGAAAGCTTTGCATAGGTTCTGTTTTGAATGCTATTTATTACACAGCATGATATACACAGCACTCTTATTCATGTCAGTGGGAGTTTTATGCAAACATGGAAAGCAGAATGTGGCTCAAAATTGTAACTTGATTTGCTGTAGACAGGCCTTTCTGCATGCAAAGCTGCGAAGGCAAGTTCTCCTCTTCACACAAAAAAGGTGCAAAGCCAGTGTAATACAGAGTCTGTGGTAAAGTGCAGAAAGGTCCTGCTGCCTGGTGTGGTTTTACACCAACTCTCCCATCACCAGGAATGAAGGGAAAGAGAGAAGGGAGCAGTCCTGGGAAATATGCATCGATAAAATGTTTCCCTACAGCATTTGGTTATATTCAAATTTGCAACTGATTGTTTTTAAGGAATAAGTGTACTTCTAGAGATGGGATGTTATTATGGGGAGGTGGTAAAATCTCTGTAGATAACAATGTACTTAGATTGCTGGAAAAAAACCCAATTTCTATCATCCTAGCATCATCTAACCTTAAGTGACTGACCTTAATAATCATGGGTTTATGAATTTATAGATTTACTCTTTTGAGAGATGTTTTGCTTTATTTTTAGAAAATGTGTTGAAAAGACACGCCTTCCTGACACCTTGGAGGTTTGAAAAGTAAGGATATTTTTTTTCTGATACTTATCTAAGTTTTTCTTGCCCTTAGAGTTAGAAGTGTTCTTATTTATACTCGCCTTAGCACTCTGACTTTTGGGTGGTGCTGTAGTCACATTGAAATTTTAAATTTCAGGAAAGCGTATACCTTAAGTATGCCTTAAAGTCACCAAATTTTGTTACATATTGAAACAAGTGGCACAGGGTGTGTGTAATTTGGAGTTCACAGATGAAGAAACACCACCCATGGGAAAATCCAGATGCTTTGACAATAGAGCATTATTACCATGTAGCATTACAGCACTGATAAAGATCTGCCACTGAAGGCTTGGACATATTTATCACCCAGAACTCCTTCTGTGATTGTTGCTGCCACAAATAAACTCCTGCAGAGCACATAAGCTTTTCACAGAACAGACTTATTTTTTTGCTTAGAATAAAGATGATCTCCCTTCACAAGCAAGATTTACCCAAGACCATTTTGAAGAAAATGTAGCGGAAGGAATCCCTAAAAAATTGTATATCAAATGCTTAATTAGCACACTTAGGCTGTAAATGCAGATATGTACTACAAGGAAAAAAATAGTCTCCTATGTTGAGTCTATTTCATATTCAGTTTGAAAATTCTAAACTAAGACAAAGTTTTCAAGATATTTCAAAATATACTTGAAAGATTCAGTCTTAGAGCTCTGTGAACCTTAACTCTGACCACTACTGATGGCACAGGGCCCTGTATATCACTGCAGAGAACAGCATACCCTGTGGATCTACTGGTGAAGGCATTACCTATTCAAGGTGTCACAGTACACTATGACTGTTTAGAAGGGTTTTAGAAAACACTTCTAAACACAGTGAGCTGCCTCCTGTATTTGCACTCTGTAACATTCCATATGTTCCATACATGGGCCCATTGGCTGGACAGCAGCTTTGCAGGAAAGGACCTGGGGGACCTGATGGATATCCAGTTCAACAGTAGCAAGTCCCTGCAGCAGAGGTGGATGCCAATATCCTGGGCTGCACTGGGAGGAGTGTTGCTGTAAGGCTGAGGGAAGTGATCCTTCCTCTCTTCAGCTCTGGCAAGACCACAGCTGGAGTTGTGTGTCCAAATCTGGGCTCCTGCGTGTAATGGAAAGATGGACTTACCAAAGGTGATCAAGCCAAGGGCCATAAAGATGATTAAGGGTCTGTAGAAAAGGCTGAAAAAGCTGTGACAGTTCAGTCCAGGGAAGAGAAGGCTCAGAGGGAGTTCTCATCAATATATACAAGTATATGAGGGGAGGGTGTAAAGAAGATGGAGCCAGGCTACTTCTAGTGGTGTCTGCTTACAAGACCATGAGCAATGGACACAAACTGGAACACAGGAGGTTTTGTCTGAACATCAGGAAACACTTTTTTACTGTGCAGTTGACTGAGCACTGGCACAGTTTTCCCAGGGAGGTGATAGAGTCTTCATCCTTGAGAGATGCTCAAAAGCTAGCTGGAGGTGGTCTTGGGAAACTAGCTCTAGATGACCCTGCTTGAAAAGGGGGTTGGACAAGATGGTCTCCAGAGGTCCCTTTCACCCTAAACATGCTTAGCAGCGAATTTAAGCTTACTAACTAGAGAGAGATGTCCTTTCCACACATCCCTTTCTCAGATCTATCCAGAAACCTCTGGGCAACAGAAAGCAACTTATCTGTCAAATATGCTACCTTGCATTCAAAACATTGCCCTGATTTTAACCTTTAAATAAGTACTGACCAAGCAGTCTAGCATTTGTAAACCTCCAAAGCAATTAGAAAGATGTTGGGCTTTCATACTAAAGAGTAAAGAGTGTATGTGCAGGGTACAAGGACACCTATTGGAACACCCTTGATGGCATCAGCTTTGATCACAGTGATGTCTTTTATTATAGTAGAATATAGGGGAAAAGTTAGTGTGTGTAGGCTCATCCATTTTTAAAAATGTCTACTGCTTGCTTTTTTAAAACCTTTACTTTCCATTTCAGAATTTCTATTTGAAAAAAAACTCCTAATTTAAAATGTCAGGATTTTCTTTTTCTGTATTTTGTTTGGTTTTGCTAATTCGTCTTCATTTTCTGACCAGAAATAACTAATTTAACTAGTACTGCTATTTATTTTAGTAACTGATTTAGAACTGGTACAACCTGGTGGGGCTGCTTGTGCCAACGGCATGACGGTTATGTCTGCAGCAAAAAACCTGGCATCACTGCTTGTCCTGAGGAGTAAGAAATCCAGTTTGGAAATCGTAGCTTTTCTAACCCCCCACCCACAAATCCAGCCTTATGCACATATTAAATGCTATCTATTTGAGATATGACCTGGATGTGTGCCAGTACTGTCCCTGCAGCACCATGTGTACCAGCAGTTCTGACCTGCAGAAGAATTTGCTGGGGAAACGTTGAGTGGCTGCTAAGAAGAGAGAAATGGAGATGGGATGAGCAGGATGGGACGAGCATCCCGGGGGTGAGGAAAAAGGGTAATGAGGGGAGCACTATGAAGAGGGGAAGCTCACTCTGTGCACCAACCAAGATTTCACCTCTGCGTGCATGTGTCCTGTAAGTGATATTTGGTACACGTAGCATTCCTCATTCAAATCCCTCACTGAGGCAAGTCATTGCCAAAAAGACCGCTCCCCCCACCCCCCAGGAGACTTCAGTCCTTCCTCACATCATATATTAGCACCTCAGATCTCCTGCATTACTGCTCAGACTAAATGTGCATTTAAAAAGAAAGGAAAAAAAAAACCCCACACATTGCAATCTTCCTGTGAAAAAGAATCACAAACATGAGGATAACACCCCAGTCCCGGCTGTCGGGAAACAGTCTCTCTTTGGGGGGGGGTTTGCTAACTCGTCCTCTCCGTGGTGGCTGAGCCACCTCAGTGCACAGGCAGTGTAGCGTGTGAAGCCCACTGAGGAGCACGTCCCTTCTCCTGGGGTCGCCACTACAATAAGCATCTCGTTAAATAACTGCAGCACTTGGAGATACATGGAGTGCTTGGTGACCCTCATAATTTCTCATTTCTTCCCTCTGATGAAGTGGTCGGCAAGTCATGCTTATGGTGGTAGTCTGAAAAATGTAGGAGCTCTAGGATGATCTCTGCAAGATGTGCTTTCGCTTATCCATGTGCATCTCTTTGTTTCTGAATTTAAAATGTGGTACATCTAAGTGAAGAAAACTAGGTTTCTATGCAGGCTGCCTCTTTTCCAGCTCAGAAGTAAAAGGATGTCAAAATATGCTTTTTGAACAAACCTGCTTAGAGGCAGAAGGCTTTCTCTATTGATCAGAAAAGCTCAGAATGACCAAACTGAAATAAAAACCCCAAAATGGTGTGGAGGAGGGTATCATTATTTTTTGCAGATGGCACGTCTGAGCAGCATTTGGCTTTGGTTCCTGGACTAATGCAGCGTGTTCTTGTTGCTGGTAAATCCAGTCTACTAGAGATGTGGGTGCTGCAGGACATTCCTAAAGGCTCCCCAAGATCATTGCATCCCTGCCTCACTTGGAGTCTTGGGTCCCTTTCTCCATCTTCAGATCTCCAAGTGTCAAAGTTATTAGCAAACACTGAAGGGGGGAGTTGAAGAAAATCAGAAAGGTTTTCTGTGGGAATGCTGAGCAGGAATCCCAGAAGTGCACAAAAGAGTTTTTAGTCTGAGCATCTGTGTCACTTAGGCACCACTGAAAGCTTTATCTGTAACTTTCCTGATTGAGGGATGGTCCCTGGCAATGCAGTTGCTAGCTGGATTTTTTTTTTTTTTGAGGGATCTGTATGCCTTCCTCTCTGAGGATTTCCCACTGCAAATATCTAGAGGTGTGTGTATCCCAGGACATGTGAACAGAAAGAACTCTGCATATTTTTGTGGTTTTGTGGAATGGCAGTGCACCCAAGGGATATAAGACCACCTCAGATTTCCAGCTCTGGTACTTCTTTCTTGGAGAAGTCACCAGCCCTCTAAGACCTGTGGTTTTTTTTGGTGTGCACACTGACAATGGTTGTATGTACTTGCCCTCCTCTGTAAAGGGACCCCAGCAGAGTTAGAGAAAGTTTCAAAATCAGCAAACTTTTTCATCATCTTGGAGCTGCACAAAGAGGAGCAGAGAGTTTGTGGGTGCTGAAAAGGCTCAGTATGTCTGTCACAGCTTGCTTGTCTCCCCAGATAGCAGCTATAGAGTACTGGAAGCTCAAATGACTCAGAAGGGGAAGGGGAACCTGTGAAGTCAATGCTAGCAAACCCAGTAACTAAGTGGTGAGGGAGAGACTTCCTCACTTTTGTGTCTGTGAGTAGGACAAAACATTTCTGGTGCCAGCCTGGATCCAAGTAACCCACAGCAAGCTGTTCTGTGGGCAGTGCCAGCGACGAGTGAGCTGAAGTACTGCAGCCAGGTAAACAGCCACGCTGCACGCTTCTCCACAGACCCAGACTGCTCATTTGGTTGCTGTCTAGACGGCAGTGCCCCAGCACCTCCTACCCTGTGCCTTCCTGCCCTTCTTGCACACATTTGCTTTTGGACTTCCCCATTGCACAGGACTGCAGTGCCACTCACTCCTTGTCTGCCATCCATGTAGGCAGCTAGGCTCCGTTTGCCCCCGAGGACACCGGCTCAAACATCAGTTGGAGGGAGGAACTTGACATCAGGAGAGAAAATGAGCAGTTTCTCCAGACACCCCTTAAAGATGGTTTCAGCAATTTTTATGTGCCGCCTGGTGAAATGCAAGTTAGCTGTTATGTTGGCAAGGGAAACTTTTATGGACTGTTCACGCCCTTTGGGCACGACCCTGGCCCCATGTCTAAGCTCCCTCACACATGTGGGAAGCAGAAGTGCTATAGCAGGCAGCACAGTCACACACGCTGAAGTGAGATGAGAACCAGACTTGCCTTTTTAGTAGCCTCAAAATGCTGCTGTATCCAAATGAACCCTTTCATTGGATGGGTGTGCAGAACAAATCTGGGTGGCAAACATACAAGAATGACTCGTAAGGCAGAGGTCGAGCCATCACAGAGAAGAAATGATATGTTGGTGTAGGCATCAGGCACCCCAAATATCCATTGGCAATGTTCTCTGGAAAATGTGAGCCCTAAAATTCCGGGTCAGTGTCTTGTGGAAGGGACCTCCTGCCCCTCCCTCCCCCCACCCCCAGCAGTTTCCATTTCATTTTTTGAATTATTAAAAGATCAAATGTTGGAATGCTGAATTGCCTGAATTCATTTGTCAGATCACGAAGTACTCATAACATTTCTCAGCCTTAATAACACATCTGCTCTTAAAATGTGGTCTCTTGATAATAGCTGGCTGAAAGTGTCTGAATTTAGGGATTATTTGAGACAACAGATTTCCTTCTATTTGGAATTGAATGAGGCATCTGCTCCCTCACCGTCAGCTTTGTGGGATATTCTCAAGGCAATCATAAAAGGGCAGATCATTTTGTACATTATGAGAAGGAAAAAAGACCTCTGTTGGCAATTACGAGACTTGGAAGGGTGAATTAGGGACCCGCAAAGGTACCACTTCATGTCTAAAAATTCTAGCTACTCCATCCGTTCTCCCCTCTGTGTAGGGTGGGACACAGATTTATCTGATGAGTGGAGAGGGAGGGGGAAATTCTCCCGTCAAAGGCAATCTTGGCAAAAGGGAAAGAGAAAGAAAATTAATCAGGAAAGGATATGCGCACTCCATCTTGGATAACTGACCCAACAACGTATTAGAGAGATTAGGACTCAGGATGGAGAGCAAGGCATGGATCCCTTGGAGGATTAAAGGAAATTTTGCCAATATTTATGCCAGTTTGGTACATTGGAAAACCAGGACAAAAAAATGAATGCTTGCAAATTATTTAACACATATTCATCATCAGAATCTTCTCCCACATATCAGCGGAAGATGATTAATAAAGAAGTAAAAACAAAAGCAACTGGAGCTGAGAGAAGGCACTGCTTTGCAATTTGCAGGTATATAATTCATTTCTGGATGTGACACATGACAGGCAACGCCCAGATGATGCCATTTACTAAGGTAGGACAGGATGTGTGCTCTGGACTACCTGTCCTGGCCAGCACACAGGTGAATGCAGACAGATAAATCTGTGCATAAATACACACAATTGCATACATGTAGATCTGTGTGCATCCATATAGAGCGTATGTATATACTCACATGCATGCACACATCTATACATATAGATATATAGATAAGTATATTTAGCTTCTTAGTCAAGTGACGCAAACTGCTGCAGCTGGAAATAACACTGTCTGCTCATGAAAAGACAGGCGTGTACTTAGACTTATTTATGTGGTAGAAAATGTGTTCAAGGGATGTGAGCTACCTCAAAGCCTTTGTCAGAGGAGAGGGGAGCAACCTGTGAGATGCCTTGGTTGCGTTTGCATCTGGGAATAATTATTTACTGTAAGACTGATCCCAACATGAAATACCTGGAGGAGAACCTCCTGCTGCAGATGGGATTCAGGCAGGTGGGAGTGTGTGCCCTATGGCCTCGCTGTGATGCACAGGAGTCCCCAGTGTGTGGTGGGGAAGACTTTTCTGGTTGGAAAGAGGTGAGCTGCTCTGTTTAACCTGAGATGGGCAGAAGAAGGCACCTGACACTGGACACTGGTGTGTGGGCATATTTATGAAAATATGTGGCCTGAGTTTGGAAAGGCCACTGAACCTTAAGGGAGTTGTTAATTATTTTGTGTTTTCTAATACCTGTCTAGAGCACAAAGACTGACTTAGGAGCCTTGTGTTCTCAAAAATAATGACCCTTCATTTGGAATTACTAAAACCATAGAATAAAAGTCTAGGACCTCACAGCTCTTCAACTCTTGTTCAATTCTGCACCAGTGCCATAGGCATTGCAACTGCCTCTGTAAAATGGGATGGGGCAGAGGATGGATTGTGCTATCCCACCACAGAGAGTGTTTGGCACTAGGGTGCAATGCAATGTACATAGGACCCTCCCAGAGAGGGAGCAGCAGTGGCTGAACTTTGTACCCTAGGCAAACGGCGTTGCTGTTGGATCAGGGCAGGTTTTTGGCTCACAGCTGACTCGGGGAGAAGGAGCAAATGCAAACGCTCCGCATAATCCATAATATACCCACAGGTCAGTGAGCATCACACATCCTGCTCTACGGCTGCACTGCAAAGTAGGAGTCTGCTCTTGTTCTCAGCCCAGGAGACTTGCTCTTTAGCGAGAGCTGTGGGGGCTTATGCTGAAAGGTCTGTGGTGCAATCCCCAGCCTTGGCGGGGATGCCTGGCAGCACCGACACCACCCTGAGCCTCTCCGAGCACTCCCCAGCTGCAGGCGGGAGCCTGGCCAGGGGGCCGGCGATAGATCCCTGTGCAGGGCTCCCACCGGACCTGGGCTTTCACACGCTAATCCTCGGGGTGAGGGATACAGGGTCTCTAGCTACAGGGTTTTCCTTCAGGGATGGCTTGGTTTCAAAGGCAGATTTTTAGCACTTCGATTGAAACACACATCAATTCTTCATGTTTTATATTAGATATTGCAATTTATATTAAGAGAGGTGTTTGAAGTTTCTGATTTTCCCCTCGGCCACCTTTAAATCTAATTTCTAATACCTTAGCCACTCTAATGAAGTTCTCAGTAGTTTACATTGTTATTAAATCTCTGTTTGGGGAATATAGCTTTAATCCTCATTATATGCCAAATATAGGTATCGAATATTCTTTGTGTAATTGCAATTAAAAAATACAAGCCCCAAAGGATCTTTTATATTAATTTAAATTACCCTGCACTTATATTATGGTTTGAAATAACCTATGCTGCTACAATGTCTTTATTGAAGACATTTCAATGTCTGTAGTTATACTTAGAACTCCTCCTTGCTTCAGTTAAATCCTGTTCTATGATGCTGTAGTCATGTAGATATAGACTTACAGCAGTATTATATTTGAACCTTTTTTTTCACCCTCTTTGTACTTTAAAGTAACAGTTGAAATAACTAATTTTGAATTCAGTGTTAGCAAAAGTGGAGTAATTAATCCAGGCAGCTTTTTTGTGCATTTGACAAAGCTTCATGTCACATGAGCTGTTTTTTCTTTATAAGCAGAGAAACAGATTCTTTACCCCTTGCAAGTATCAAGAAAGTCATCAAGATAAAACCCCAAATAACACATTGAAGGACTTTAAAATACGAAATTTACTGTTTGCAACTTAAACATGAAAAAAACAATTTATAATATTCTGCATGTAAAGAGCATGGTTTGGGATACATTTGCAGTGGATTTCAATAAAGTAAACTGCCAGCAATTTACAAGATTATTCATTTAAGATAATGTTTGTAGATAATAATACTAGCTTATCTTTAATGTATCTCTCTTGATTCTTACACTGAACATCCTTCACAAGAAAATAAAGGGCTTTTGAAGCCTTGAGATGACAAATGTTATATTTACAGATGACGATCTCTGTGTTTGAAAGCTGCGTTAACTGGCATTATCTCCAAGGGGAAATATTCAGGTACAGCCAAGCTTACTGCTATGTAACAACTCAGTTACAAAGGAGGAACTCCAGCCCTGGCCTCTGGGAGTCACTACTTGGAGTAGCCACAGCAAAACCCATCACTGGCTTTCAGTCTGCATAGATATGATTGGACATTTTTATTAAGACATTGTGGAAGAAAGCCTAAAAGGTCACATTTCTGCCTGCCACACAGCCCTTTTTGTTTTTATAGCCATAGTAAGTATTAAATGGAGAAGCTGTCAGGCTAAAATAGAATTAGCATTAAAACAAATTCTGAAATCCAGACAAATTTGGTGGGAATTTGTATATGATTTCTGCAGCCCACCCTCACTTTTTTTCAAACTGACCCCAAATGGGAGGGCCGTGGGCAAGTTTTCATACTTGCTTCCGTCCCTGTTTTAAGCATGATCCCCAAATGTGAGGGAGGGGAAAGGGGACATGAATGGAAAGATTTGGCACAGTGTAGGAACTGTTGTGTTCCTCACTCTTTCTGTGTAACAGCTGGCTGCATACGGTTGCTCAGGAGAGGAGGTTGTCCCATCAGTGTCTCCAGAGAAGCTGCTTAGATGTTGTGAACTAATGGCTTTTGGAGGCTGAGTACGCTTCCCAAAAAGATATAACAGGGGACACTTTGAAGTGGCAGCTGCTACCAAAACTGCAGTGAGAGTATTTGAACAACGGTGGGAGAGACTTTCTTCTGTTGCAGTAGAAGGAAGGAGAAGAAGGAAGGAAAGTTAAAAGGAATTCTGACATGAAAGCCATGTCCATGACTCCTTGTTCTGTATAAAGACTGATGGCAGCAGTGCAGCTAAAAAGGAGTTGGAAGCCTCTTGTGACCCCTGGCACCATCTTTGATTTCTCCTCAGGCTTACAGCTCTGAACTCTCTGGACATCATCCGTGTTAGAACAGGGCCCTCCCAGTCTCGTGGTTGAACCTGTCACAGCACATGGACAGCAGGGACTCCACTCCAATGCCTCATGTCCGGGAAGTCTTATTGTCCTTCATGTTTCATCTCCTGTCTTTCTGCTGTGTGCAGTCTGTGCGTCACCTGTCCTTAGCACACAGCTTGATTCCTGGCCACCCACATGGCAGCTGGAGCCAGGGGACTCCTCCTTTTCCTGGAGTCTTGGTAAGCGAAACCAGGTGGTGTAGGGGAGTGAAACCCAGCTGTCGCATGTAGGGTGAGGGCTATCAAGCTCCCCACCTAGGTGATCTACGGGATCTTATCAAGATTACCAGGTAGGGAAGACATCAGTTCAGTGCTGGATGCTCTTGGACAGTTCCATTACTGTCAGAGGACTGGAAGCAGCTTGCAGGTACAAGTAGCACCTCTAACTGAGGAAGGGGAGGAGGTGGTTGACCTCTGCATGCTTCATGTGGATCAAGACTCTAAGTGGCAATTAACACGTCATGGTGATCATCTGCAATGGGGTGAGTCAAAGCCCTTGACAAAATGAGACCTCATCCTGCCCGTGCCTCTCTGTCCTTCCACAGCCCTGGCTGAAGCTGGAACCATGGTGGTTCTGAGTGCCAATGACCCCATATGACTTGCAATTTACATTAAGGTTGTCACTGGGTGTCCTCTTGGGAAGACTCTTGCCAGGCTGGTTTCTGTGTGCTCCCTGTCTACAGGAGTTACTCCATGGAGGTTAGGCAGAGCTGGGTTTATGGTGACAGTCCTTGGGAGCATTTTTCCAGGGAGCTCAGAGGGGTGGGAATGTTCTTTAATTGCCAAATTTGGCATCACTTCCTCAGAGGTTGGGTCCCAGCTTTTAAATAATGAGCACTGCAGGTTCACTCTCCAAAACTGTACCCACATTTCTTTTACCTGCAGTTATCTTATCTCCATCCCCATCACTGATTCCATGCACAGACAAGCATTGTTAGTACTGTGAGAATTAATCACATACTGTTCGAAAAAAAAATTGACATTTGCATTTCAAAACTCTTACCAATTCTAAACATTTATTCTACAAAACTTGGAAAGATTGTAGTTCTGTTTCAAATTATTCCAGCACCGTGGGCATTGCCACAGAATGTAAAATTACAGAACATATGAGACTGAAACCTGACACCCGTTCTTCCCTGTTGTGAAGTGTCGCTGATGAAAAATACACTAGTTTGAAGAAAAAAAATTACATAGGAGCATGACCTATTCCCAAAGCAGCTAGCCAAATTCACTCATGTTTCAGAGAGAGCTGCATATGTAAATAGAGTAGGGGACCCTTCTTCAAATACATTCAAATTGATTTAAAATAGTAAGAAAACATGAAATATCTCCTACGGAATAATCTCCTGATGCTACTGCAAGGAAGTTCAAAGTGTTAGCAGAGAAAAGAAAGGGCAGGATACTGTTTGTAAGTGTATCTCTTCTGTAATTGGAACAACGCAGAATTTAGTGAAATCACTTTTTATTGCTATTAAAATTCTTCTTCCTTTAAACATTTTCCAACTAGACATTTTAAGTTTTGTACTAAAAGAGACGACTTTTGCATGAAATGAATAATCTACTCAGACATTTCAATACTTCAAAATGATCTAGAAAAGATGGTGAGACATAGGTTAAAAGGAGCATTTATACGGAGGTGATATGAGTGAAACTGGAATTGAATGTAAATACAATTGTATTAAATATAAGTATAAATGTATACATAAATATGCAATACATGTAATTAAAAAACCTAATCCGTGTATTTGCACACATACATGTGTATATTTTGCTGCACACACACACTCTGATGTATCTATGCAACGCTTTCATTTGAAGACTTCAAAATGCTTCAGAAAGCTGAATATTGTGCTTTGCTGCTCTCATTTTACAGATGGGGATGTTAAAGTGCAGAGAGGTTACATGTGCAAAACACGTTGCTTTCTTGGATGTAATAACCGGTAAATGAGTTCCCAGCTAGCAGAGAAACTGCCTCTGCCACCTTCAGCAAGCCACCTGTTGCTTTTGAATGGAGAATTACCCATTTTGGTTCAAGCATTTCATCTTCCCTTTCCAGCTGCTAGTTTTCGCTCTACCTGAAGAAAGCAAAAGCCACAAAGAAGTTTTGACATGTTTCAAACAGAGTAGCCCATTCTTTTGAAAAGCAAGCCTAACCTCACACACCATTAATTTCCCAGATCTGGGCCTAAGTCCTGCTTCTCACCCATGCAGCATTTAATTCCCTTTCTAAATCTCTTCTTTATCCATAAGTAAGTAGGAGTGCTATTTGAGTAAGGAATGAGCAAGAGCTGTAGGCTTTAGCCTTTGAGTAACAGAGATGAAGTAGTTTACACTCACAATATGTTGTATTATTTGAATTAGGGAAACAATATTTTTCAGTGAAAATTAAATTTAAAACATATGTTGACGATCATCCACATCTTTCTTTCACAAAACATTGCATGTTCGTGAAAGTCCTTATTTCACAAAGGTTGGAGAATTTTAGTTTGACTCCCTGAACTGTTTGTTTACTCTTCTTTCTCTGAGCTATTTTGCCTCTTCCTCTTTTTTATCAAATCACCTGGATAAAAATGAGCTGTCCCACATAGATGGCCAATTCTGGAGCATGCATGTAGCAGAATGAAAATCCCAGGGCTGCAGAGGTGGCATCCCCTCTCACCCAAGCTTTTATACTGATCTGCTCAGTGGTCCACCGAGGAGTCCAATTTTAAGACATAAGTTTGCACATTCTCTGCCAACAATGTCTAGGGAACAGCAATAAAGGAAGACCTCTCCACTCCACATATGGGCTGCCTTTGCTGCAGAACATGAAACCCTGGCAGACTCGCCATCTCCTTTTTCCTTCCTCTTTCACACCAAAAATGCTTTTGGAGGAATTTAATTTTAATTGTTTCTTCATCACATTGTAAAGCAAACACTGCTACAGATTTCTGTGCTGGATGCTCACAGAAGTGAAGCTCAGCTTCACTTCCCTCCCACTGTGGGTGGCTAGAGCAGAGCAGAGGTGCACAGTAAGGTCTGTGGCGGACCTCAAGGTCCTCTGAGGACCAAGCTAAAGTCTCAGTTCCCCTGAGCTTGACCCCTCCAGCCCTCGACCCTGTCCCTCTCTCAGGTATTTGCTTCTAGGGGCTTCAACCTGGGCTGCTTACCTCATAGCCTCCTGTTAATCCCAGTCCTCCACCACTTTTTCTTCACTGCTGCCCATTCTTTCTTTCTAGACTCCTTCTCCCAGTCAGCCCTGCTTCTGACTGGCTCCCAGCCCACCTGTCTTGAGCCATGTCCACATCTGGAATGAACATGGCTGGAGCCTTGGAAAGAAAGAGCAGCTAGAGGGGCCAGCAGGATCTGCCTCATGGGTAAGCATCTTCCAAAGGCTGGGTGGTAGAGGGGTCAGGGAGAACTGAAAAGAGGTGTGAACTTCACCTCAAATCTGGTGGCTATCAGAAGGACCTTGGTACTAGAGGTCATGAGTCAATCTGTGGCAAGATCAAGGTTTTAATAATGCTCACTGTCAGTATTTAAGGTGGTGGATCAGCAACAAATGCTGGATTAACTCCAAACATTTCTGTAAAACACTTTTGGTTTCATCCCCTTTATAATAATTACTCTGTAATAATTTGCTGAATAGTATGCTCCTCAGTGGTGCCTGATTCAGGGGCCAGATTTATAAAGATATTTAGGTGCTCCTTCACACTGATTAAGGAAGTAAAAGCCTAAATTGGTTTAAAAATCTGCCCTTGGGAACTGCAATGTGTGTCTGGGCACCTGAAGCACTTCTAGATTTACAGCATATAAAGACCCAGGAAAGATCAGAGAAATTCTTTGCCAAACACAAATGGCAATGAGACATACTTTGAACCAGTCAGAAGTACTTCCTTTAATTTTCTTCTCTAAAAGATCAGTGTCAATGAAGAATATTCTGAGTCTGGATTTGGGGACCAGTTCTGCAAATTAGGTCTGATGCTGCTGCCATGAGACCCAACTGTTGTCCCCAGCAGAAATCAGACCACATCTAAACGACTTACTGCAGTGACTTACTTGACATGTATCTTCTCTGGTTTCCGTGGGCTCAGGGGAGAAGTGAAACCTCATGCCCACAGAGCAGCAGAGAGTTGGATTGCAGCTGGGCTGCAGATACTGTGTGCCAGTCAGTGTGCTCACCAGCACTTTTTCAGCCTTGGCTCTAACTGGAAACTTGGGCTTCTTGTGCTTAGATGGTAATGCTGGGCTCTCTGAGATACACCCATTTTTCTATATCAAATGGGAAGGTGGAAATGAAAGACCTTTCAAGATACCTAAACGATTGGTTTTTGTTTGATCTGATTAAACATGTTAGAAGGTGTTACAAGCAAAAAAATTAAAAATTGCCTTTTCAAACACATTTAATTTGTTTGAGTCCATTTGGCTTACAAGAATAAATAAAACCTCTCTTAATGCTTCATAATATCAATAATACCCCTGAAATTATTCTGCACTTAATGAGCAATTTAAGAGCATTAAATGCTGTGAACAATCAATTTGCTGGGTATTATTGTGCTTGTTTATAAATGTCTAATTATATAGGTCAGACTTGCTTGCAGCTTGTTACCTTTGGTAGCCAACTGCAGACCTCTGACTCAGCATGGTAAAAAACAATTCCTTTATAAACCTCTCCCAGAAAAAAAACAGCAACACCAGGGTTCCCATACAACTCTCCATGTTTTTGCTTTGCCACCCATCCGTGGCCCCCATCCGTGTCCCCACAGTCCTGTCCCTGTGCATGGCAGCCCCTCCACACGCAGGTAATGAGGAAGGCAGGGCTGCACTGGAGAGGGGAGCACCACACGCCTTGGCAAAGGTTTCCCATAAAGATCTGTCCTCTAGCTGTGGATGCAAACTCAAGCTGGTCGCGCACACAACTCCAGCATGCCGAGCCCACTACCCCTCGGCACAGCCAAATGTTTCAGCAGCTGCCCTTTTGTCCTGTTTCTTAAATAAACAAAGAACAGATACAAATTAATGACCTAAATTTATGGCAAAACACACTGCCTTCCCAGAGCAAATAGCCTTAAAAGAACAGATGTTAAAATAGCATTTTGTACTCAGAGAGAGAAAACGGCTACCGTGCAAATGGAAAAGCTCAGGATGTGTAGAAAAGAGAAGCTAAAGCATCTAATTGTGCCACGGCGCCTCCCGCTACACCACAAACCCCGTAACCTTCTGATGGTGCCTTGCACAGAATAATTATCCTCCCTGGAGCATTGCCCATCCCTTCTTGCCTCCTCTTACAATCCCAGTAAACTTTCTCCTTTCATTCCTTTATATTTCTTTTGGAGATGAAAAGAGCAAAATGATCATTTTGCCAGCACGTTAAACAGCGACTGGCAATCCGGTGCTGTAATCCTCAATGTAATTTAGCCCGAAAGAATTGTGCTCCCGCAACGCATCATCTCAACAAACCATTCCTTTGAATTACCTCTTTGTTTTACCCCGAAGGGTGCATTCATCACGCAGGAGAGATTATTTCTCACTAATTTTTTTGCTGAGACTTATCTTGCCAACGCCTATAGTTAAGCAATTGTTAATGATATCCATGTGGGAAAAAAAAGAAAAAGTAATTAAGATGGATAGAGGCTTTGGAGAGGGGGTAGTTATTTTGTTATTTATTTATTATTTTTGCACAAAAGCGGAGGGAGACACAATCATGCACAGGAGGTGAACGTGCCTTTCAGGCGGCAAGCAGTCTCTGCCATCCGGTGCCGGCAAAGGCAGGAGCAAGCGGCACCGGGTCATGGAGAGAGGAATTAGAAGGCATCTCTGTTTTCCCGCCCAGCAAGTGCATTCTGTTTATACTACACCACATTGTATTTCTAGTCTTACTCAACATTTTAATATACATTTTCTTGTCAGGCGTCTTGGCAATCGGGTACACGACTTGCAAGATGGACTGAGAATTCCACAGGTGGACTGATTAGTGGGTGGCATTTCTGAGCTCCAGCAAGCTGTTAGCATTATGTCTGTTTGCTTTAGGTACAGATGTGAAATGATTTGACAGTCAATCTCAAAGTGTGTGTGAGTACTTGGGCTTTTTTTGCTTTTTTTTTTTTCTTCCCTTCTTGGTATGTCAAACTCTTCTTATAATACAATCCTCATCCGTCTGGTTGTCCATTGAAAAAGCATCCCCCCCATACCCCCCTCCTGTAGCCAATCTGGATGAGTCATGCATTATTCAGGAGATATAATTTGTAAGTGTCAGAAGTGGCTTTGGTTTTTTTTCCTGTTCGCTCATTTGAGGACCACAGCTGTCGCGACCAAGAGTCCTTGCCGGGCACGAGGGTTATCCCACTGCAAAGGCGAATTGTTTCCTTCGGGTAACTTGTCCGAATGCAAGTTTCCTTAACAAAGCCGTAGTCGTAAGCAAATGGTGTTTGACAAGTGGAATTTTCTGTTGACTTGCTCATTTCATTTCCTTCTTTTGGCAGAAACACTTGGAACTTGATTTTCTTGCAGTTACTATGAGCCCAGAATAATAACTCCTAAATCAACACTGAGGAGGTGGAAAGGTACAACAACACAAACACTCAGTAACAGTCAGGACAGCGACATGGAAATATGAGTTGACATGCAGAATAACCACAAGTGGTGCATAATTTATTGATTGCACCTTGTCATGGGAATGATGAGCTCTCAGCTAGAGGAATTATATTTTATATATTTCACAACTTTGGGGAAAAATATAAATATTATATATACAAACTGCATATACAGTAACTAATGGATAGAGCAAGATTCCTATTTCCAGTTAGTGAAAAAATTATGTGCATCACAAGGCAATGTTTTCTGGATCCGGGTAAGCCCAGGAGAGGGGAGGCAGGAGGGCGGTGAAGGAGGATGCAGTTCTGTAGCATTTCTTGTGTGTTCAGGTGGACATGGTAAGGTTAGAGACACTCCACTTCAGTCTTAAAATGTCCCTAATGCTGGAAACCAGCTGTACTGTATTGTAAATACAGGTTTAAAATTGCTTGGCATTTCATATAATATTTCAGTTGTGAAGTATTATATATATGAACTTGGAAGAAAACTACAGCATGAAGCAGTGTATGGAGACCAGCAAACTACCCTGGAAGAGCAGGGTAAAAGGTCTGAGAAGTGTCAATTTCTTATCACCTTTCAAGCTTTCAACCAGAGAGACTCTTGAGCCTCCCTGGCTAGGTACAATCCAACAGCTTCTTTCTCCTCTCCTCATCCTATTTGTTTCCAGCACCAGGAGAGCTGCTTTGCTCCCAGGCTGGGGCTGCCCCCCTTTCAAAGCTGTTGCTGTTTCCTCCTTGTTTTCCTCACTGGATAAGCAGGGCACCAACTGAAGCAGACTGTTCCCTGTCTCTGGCAATCAGACAGCCAGAAGAGAAGACACAGCCGCAGCACTGTTTGCTGAAGGATGGTGGCTAAGTCTCAGGGTGGGCGGTCGGCAGGAGAAGCACACACACATGAGGACCACTGGCTGCTCCACCAGCAGTACTGACTCGGCTGAATGGCTGAAGCCCACAAATAAATGAGAAATCCAAGTGTTCGCCCTATATAGGTTTCTTCCAACAGGAGCAGGCTAACAGGTTAACCAACTGAAAAATCAGCTTCCACTACTTGAAATAAATTGATTTTTCCTCTTTCGGCATTGGAAAAAACTGTAAGTGCTTTGATTTCTGCTGATTACCTACTACAGCACTTGAGTTACAACCCTGGAGTCAAAGCTTTCTCCAAGTAGAAAAGCTGTTTCTCCAAGTGCCTCTTTTTCAGTGCTATGAAGAAACATGTCAGAGGAGATACGGCAATGCACTCCAAATGAGAAGCAGGGCTCGGCTCAGTACTTGCTGGTATCAGCAACAGATTTGTCTATATCACCTTCTGCAGCTAGGAAAGTTGCTGCCGTGCATTTGCCATTTAAGTTGTGAGCTGGTTTCATGCTGCTTAAGGAACAGCTTAAGTTGGAATAAAAGCAGCTTCTTGGGAAGAAAGCAGGAGCAAAGCCTTGGGTACCACAAAATCACAGCAGAAAAGTGCTCCTCCGTGTAGCTAAAACAAAAGAGCCTTCAGCAGAAAGCTGGTGGTCCTGCTCCAGAGAACAGCAGCTGCTTCCTGGGTGACATGCACTTTGGTTTAAATGTGCTCAGGGTCCACCCTGACTATGACACACATTTTACTTTATTTTCTCCCTTCAGACCCAGAAATATGTTTACCACCCTGCTCCAGACGATATATATCTCACTATTTCCCATGATTTACAATTAAATCTTGTCTCACAAGTGGAAATAATTTCTGAACTGTTTATAATGTGAATGTGATGGAGACCTATGACTAAATATCTCGTTTATTATTTT
This sequence comes from Erpornis zantholeuca, assembly GCA_013400515.1. NCBI lineage: Eukaryota > Metazoa > Chordata > Aves > Passeriformes > Timaliidae > Erpornis > Erpornis zantholeuca. The sequence continues at coordinate 122,071 of VZTN01004831.1, read as the reverse complement.
GCATTAGTCTTCTGACTTTTTATGAGGTTTCTCTATGTTAAAAATAGAGAGCACTTCTGTTAAGCACATATTTCGGGTGACCTTCTCAGAATAAGAAATTACCAGGCTGAATGCACCCAGATGTGAATCACAGTGAGTATGTGGAGGGCTGCAAGAATAAGCAAAGGCCACTGTGCAGATGCTGCTGAGGGCTGCAGGGAGGGAAGCAGGGTGGGAGGACATAGCCTCCCCCCTCCGCGGCCGCTTCAGAGGCACCCGACGAGCAGCCAGCAGCAGCTGACTCACCTCGGCGGCTGCCAGGGGTCTCTCTGGCAGAGATAAATTCCCTGTGAGAACCGGGTCTGCCTTCCTTAAAGCAGAATTACTGAGTTTCTGGGTAGGGAGGTGCACGGAGTGGGTCGGGCCCCAGGAAGGCGGGTGGATGTGGGTGGTAGGGCTTTGTTAAATGCCCAGGCTTCGCCCCGCTGAGCCTGTGGCGTCCCTGGCGTGTGGCTGGAGCCCAGCTCCCTCTGCTCAGCGCAGTTGTCTCTTGCTGTGCTGCTTATTCACACATCCCAGCTCGCTCCGTCTAGCTGCCTGGGTACCAGTGCCAGGGAAGCTGAAACACCACAGGCTCTGCAAGCCCACCCAGACCAGAGGCTCCAAAGTGCATACTGCTGCCTCTTCCTCTGAAATTAATATCTCAGCTCGCTAAATTAAAGCAAGCGGGGTTTCACCCAGGCATGTTGTGATCACACCTCCAACTTGCAATATAGATTTACCATGTAAACTGCTAAGCAAGGTACAGTGCTTTCCCAGCAGGAGAAGACAATGTCTGCCTGCAAGGAAAAGGGTGGGAGAGCAAGGGTGAAAAGCCCTTCTCCAAGCAGCTCCAGGGCACCTGTCCACACCAACACAGAAATCCCAGAACACGGAGAGGAGGCTACATGAAGAAAGATGTTTCTCACCTGGAGGACACTAAAGTCAGAGGCACAGAACATGCTTTGTAAAGAAGGCAGAAGCCACCACAGCTGAGCAAGGTGAGGCACGGAGGTGGAGCACAGAGCAGGCCAGTGCCGGGGCTGAGCCCTGACTTGCAAGCCCACTGCTGCAGAGGAGGCTGTCCTAGTGTATCCCAACAAATGGAGGATTTTAGGATTTCTGTGCATCCATGCAGAGCTCAGTGCTTGCAGGTGGGTTGTTTCTTCTGCCCAGCCTTGCTGTGCAGAAGAGCTGAGTGCTCTTCAAACGCAGCTTTGTCTGCACCCAACGCACTGCTGAGGCTGTTGGGTTTTTATTCTTTGGTTTTAAATCAGTAGACTTGTTACCATCTTTTAAAAGTGTGAATAGCTGCAACAGAAGCCATCAATTAGCACAAGCAAACAGGGCCAAAGTCCTTCCTTCCTCCTCCCCCACAGCATATTGTGAGGAGAGCTGTGCTCTTCTACTTCGGAGGCTGCTGGAGAGGCTCTGAAGTTGAGCGGTCCCACTGCCGCCTTTGCATCTGCTCTAGGACGGACAGTACGCACAGTGCTCAGAGGGAAGCAGGATGGGCTTTCGGCACTGGCACCACGACAACGGGAGCGAGACCAGCTCAACAGCAGCAGCAAAGGAAGGCAATTTTTTTCCTCTTTCTGTTCCAGAGAGCCTTCCAGGGCTGAGGGAGGTTGCCAGAGGTTGCTTGGGTTTTTTCAGTGCCATCCCCCTTCCCAGTATTCAAGAAGCTACAGAGGGAAGCCCCTCCAGCAGCTTTGCTTAATTACTCTGATCTACGGAGAGGCTAAAAAAGCCTCTCTGCTGAATAGTTTGCAAACCGGATCGTGCGTGCCAGAAGATTTCTGTTGATTAGATGATGCAGAGTATTAATTAGAATATAGATTATATGCAGGGGCTTTACCATAAGTTTGCTGCCATTTGGTCTGGGCATGTACATTTCTTGCCACATTGCTTTTTCTCCCAGAAAAGCAGTCTCATGGAGCCAGCCTGGCTCCTAACACAGTTCCCATCTAGCAAAGAGGAGGCTGATTGCATTCTCAGTTGTGAGAGTGCTATTCCTTACCAGCCTGGTAAAGGATGCTAAGAATTACTGTGACATTGACCAAACCCCACAGAAATGCGTAGCTTGTGGGTGAGCCCTGCCCCACCTGCCTGGCCCCTCAGCCGGTGCCACCATGCCACAGTCAGACGGGTCCCCAGCCAAACCAGACATGGGAAGCATAGTCAAGTGGCCACTGATTTAAGTGCCAGCATACACTTGGCACAGGCTGCCCCGAGTCCCTTTTCAAGGCACACCAAATGCAACCTCCAGGGCAGGAGGCTTGTTTCAGCCACTGATTACTTTGTGTTTGCTGGGGCCCTGGGATTTGCTTATCCAGTTCCCTTGGGCCACACTTGGAATGGCTCTGTCCAAGTGCAGAAGGACATCTATGTGAGTGATCTGGGATGCAGTTACTACTGAAAAAAGTGTAATAACTTTTCAGATCACAGGGCAGACCAATGACCTTTCTCACCTGCTGCTCTTGCCAACAGTCACAGGTCCTTGAGAGCAAGGTACAAGAATTCCTTTTGGGGCATTTTGGGAAATATGTGGCCCACAGGGGACATTTTTTTCTGAGCTTTAATTGGCTTACTTATGCATGATTTATAGCTTATCATCCATATAAATACATATTTTTTCTAGATTCTGTAACCTTTATATGGTCTTCCATGAACCGGTACCTTGTGGCACAGTGGTATATTACCCAAGCTTGGAGAAAATTTTTTAGTGCTTATGTGTCAGTAAATAGAAATTACAGTCTCATAGAGAGTGAACAGAAGCACTGGGTTATCTCGGCTGTTCTATTCACTGCCTTATATACCTTTAATGTGCCCCTCTTCCTTATCCTATTTCTAAATTAAACAGTCATTCTGTTTTTCACATCTCTCATTATATATAGAGGTCTTTCCATATGTCTAACATTTGTTTGAGTCTCAATACATCAGACCATGTAACATGCTGATTCACAGAAATCTCACGTTCTGTAATGACCCAGCCTTTGAAATCTGCCTGCCTTTAAAAAAATCTGGATCAGATTTTGACTTATCAAATTTTATCTGACCTCCTCTTAATCAGAGATTGCTAGGATTGCTTTCAAGTAAGATTTGACCTCAAGCTTTCACATTTGATTCAAACTCAAGTTTATTAAAACCAGCAACTTTGTTCAGCTCTTTAAAAGGAAGATAAACACTGAGGTGTTTGCTACTTGGAAATGTCTTGCCATTTCCCTCAATCACATCTCATTTAAAAGCAGGCAAACTGGCCACTGCCCCTTCCAAAATACCACCTTCATATCCAAGAGCCGCTCAGCCTTCAGATGTTTTCAAAGCCCCTTCAGCCTCACAAGCATCACACTTCTGCAGTGCAAAGTAGTTTCACTCTTGTGGTGCTAGAAGAGCTATTGGCAGCCCCTTGCTGGGTAGCGTGGGAGATGCTGAGGTGGGCAGCCTCAGTGGTGCCCCTGATGGTCCTGGGCATCCACTGCCTCCATGTCCAGTGCAGTTGCAGGTAAGGCATTTCTGGTCCCAGGCACAAATTCAGCTCTATGGAAAACTGGCCAAGCAAAATGGCATCTGTGTTTGCAACTGGAGATACTCAAAAGCCGTCTGGATCCGGTCCTGGGCAGACTGCTCTGGGGGGCCCTGCTTGAGCAGGGGATTGGACTAGCTGACCTCCAGAGGCCCCCTCCTTGGCTGGTCACAGCAACATAATCATCAACCAGCACTGTAGAACCACATGTGCTGCAGAACCAGTATGGGTCTCCTCCTGCAGGGAGGAGAGCTATGGCCTGAGTCCTGATGTGGTCTCAGGCTCTGCCCCAGTCAGGACACCTCCTGACCCTCAGGATTTATTGTAGGTCAGCACATCTGGGCCAGAAACAACACATCTGTCACATCCTCAGATGGAAATCAGCTATTGCTGAACCCGACGCATTTCAGAGTTACACAGAGGTGAAAAAGTTGAACTGCTCTAAGGGTAGCTTTGCCTGTGTCCACACATAATGTGGTGCCGAGGTCAGACATTGATCATACTGGGGCCACAGAGGCATTTCAGTGACACATCCCTGCTCACAATACTGAGTCTCCCCATCTCATTCAGGATGTTGAAGTTGCAGAGGGCACTGACTCACAGGCCGCTCCCATCTTTTCCATTATGCAATCCATTGAAAAATTTTATGTCTCACTACCTTTGCTTGTAACAATAACCATGAGGGGTTGCTCCTTCCCTGCACTGGGGTCCCTCCACATTCATGGCCCTCTGTTTGTTCCCTGTGACCCCAGTGTTCAGATCAGCATATGACAAAAACTATCCAAACCTAGGAGGTTTTCTATGTGTTAGTCCTCCTGCTACTCTACAGTGCAACCCACCCTGACTTCCATGCTGCTTTGATGTAAAAAGTGCCTTGGATCATTTAATTGTTGAGACCCTCTACCTGTTTGCTCTTTTTATATTTCTCACACCTATGGATTTATTTCCTACTTATCTTGGCCCCACATCCTACCATACGAATTATTTCAATATTCTTCACACACCAGTCCTCCAGGCCCATCACAGAAACCCATTTGCTCTTTTAGAAAAGAGAATTCTCTATTAGCTGAAATAAATTGCATTCACTTTTAGTGGCCACAGATTGACACATTCACTGGCTTAGGTTCATCTTTATGTTCAGGCAACTGATTTGTATGGTATTGAAAGGTTTTGATCTCTTTTCTGGGGGACTGATCATTGAGCTCTGACAAAAAGCTCTGGTTCAACACCATCCCTTTACTGTTTTTAAACAGGGCTAGGACTGGAGACAGGATGGTTCAGTGCCTGGGACACCAAGAGGCAATGCAAGGGACTGTGCTGCAATCTCTTTTCTGGCACCAGCTTCCCTCAAGGCTTGGAATGGTCACTTGATCTCTTTGGCTCTGAGTGCCCCAGAAAGGGCTCGCCAGCACAGTTCCACCACCCAAACACAGCTACAGCCCATTGCAGCAGGCGACGGCTTTTTCTCGGACATCCTTAAAAGAACCCTGCTCTCCGAGTGTAATGATCTAAGCCAGGGGAGGAACAGTACATCCCTCTAAATGCAGCCCCCATTGTGCTGCCATCAGCAGAGGTACCGTGACAAGGGACACAAACTATTTCAAACCTTTTCTACTGCTGTGGCTTGCCAGGTTTGCATGGAGAAGTTTTGCTGGCGTAGCCTGGGCCAATGCATCTCCGAACCTTATGTACGAGGGACAATAGGCAATCCAGGCCTCACAGACTATTTAAGAATAAACTCCAGACTGTGAGCTGCTCAGACATCTTGGTTGTCGACTGCATATAGGTGCCATCCTAAAACTGTGAAACTGAATACCCTTAATTTAAAAATTCATGCCCAGATCTGTGCTTTGCCCTTCATCCTTGCATTTACAGAAGGCTAAATTGAGATCCCAGATTTTACATCCAAACGCCGAAATGTTCACAATTCAGGCTCCTGCGAAGCCTTACAGACAAGCACATTTTAAAACTGCATCGTGTAAACTGTTTATGTGCTGAAAGAAAGCCAGGGATTTTGCTAATGACAAATTGTTCTCTCCTCTGATAGCTGAAAGAATTCCTCTAATGACAATAAACCCCCTCTTTTGCAAATTTGCTTTGGGTAGATGGCAAGATTAAAGAACAACCAGCCCAGCTATGATTTTTCAGATTGCATAAGTACCTTAAAAAGATGTTCATTATCTAAAGTGACGCCTCTTCCCTAATTGCAATGCCACTATTATACGAGATTAATTTTTTTTCCCCAAACCCTCGTAGACAGTAAAACCATGTTTTAGCCTCAGGAGTGAGCCTTGCTTGGAGAGGTAGTGCTTGCTAACGGAGATGGGGGCAGGTGTGGGTCCCCCCCGACGGCTGCCTGTGCTGTGCTGCGAGGACCGCTCTGCTCCTGTCCTCACCTCACCCCGTCACATCCAATCTGCTGCCCCAAATCACAAATGGGAATAAAAAGAAGTGCAAAACCCTCGACTGGGAGGCGGTTGCAGAAAAAGCTGAGGCTGACACTGAAAACCAACATCTCCGACAACTTGCACAGACCAAGAAATATTTGTTTGTTTGCTTCGACTCCCGCTCCTCCTGTTCATTCAGCCCCTGGTACCGTGCCAGGGCCTGGCCACATGTCCCATCCCGGTGGGATAGGGCACCCCGCCGGAGGGGAGCAGCCGTGGCTCCCTCTCGCCGGCAGCCAGGCGATGCGATAGGTCACGGGCTGGGAAAAACTGGGAGCGTTGCCGTCACCGTGAGGAGTTAGGCACAAGGGAGGCTGCCAGCATCCCTGCCCAGCCACCGCGGTAGGCAGGGAGCAGCTTGCCTGCACGGAGCCTTTTTCTTCCTGTAGCGGTAAAGGTGGAGACAAAGCGTCTTTCGTGCCCGGGTGCATCAGGCAGAATAATTCCCTGGGCCAAAAGGGCACCCAACAAATCGCTGTGAGCAGGGCAGCTGCAGCACCTCAGGGCCGCTCCCATCTCCGCGGGGCACGGGCACAGGCAAAGTTTGCACCGAGCTCCCGACAGTGTTTGTGCCTGCCCTCATCCAGGCTCCCTGCTGCCGCATCGGTTCTTTGGTGCCCCACAGCTCACCCACATTTGCAAGTGGCCCTCAGCATACAAAAGGGGCTCTGGAAAGAGTCTGTAACCCCCTCCTATCAGCTTCGGAGAATCAGTGTTATTTGGGCAAAAAATTATTAAGGTTTCTGTTTCTCCTTGAAATACCAAAGTACAACATATGCATCCATACGTACACTTGAAATTGCTGGGAACTCTGTAAACCTTGTCATTTTAATCCTATTATATGGTTTATATTTAATTGGTTGCTAGTGAGAGATGAAAATTTCACAGATCTCCTAAAGGAATGAATATTGTTAATCAGCTCATTTAGCGAGGGAAAAGAATACGCGTCCGCTCTCTAAACCAGCATTTCACAGCGCCTCACAGGTTCCAGTTACTGCAGGAGTCAGTTACCCCTCAAAAAAAAAAGTTGAAAATTAATCCAAAGCCAAATCAGTGACATGACTGTATTCCCATTACATTCCTCTTAAATGCATATGTTTACAATATCCTTTAATAATAATTATTATTAAACATAGTAAAATACTTCCAAACTTGGCTCATGGCATCGTTGTACTTCTAGTGGAAAAAAAATTATCTGAAGCCCTGTCAATATGCCACTTCCTCCTCCCCCATCTTTTAACAGAAGCAGCCTCCAGTGAAATAATCCAAGCTGTGTTCAAGAAGTTGGCAAGTGGGTCCAATTAAATGTGGTTTTAGTGTATTCTGGCATTTGCATATCTAGTTTGCCAAGAAGTAATGTTTTAGAAAAAAAAAAACCCACACCATAAAAAAACCACACAAAAAACCCCTGCGTTGGTCCAGACAGAGAGTGGATGGTGTGATGCATCAATGAACCTTGTCCCACGAATCACAGAGGTTTAAATGAATAAATAAATAAATAATTTTTGTCTCGTCTATTGCCCCTTTTTGGCTAACAGGCTTTACAATAATCTGAATGTCCTGTAAAAGAAAACACACAGAGGGAATATTAGAAAATTAATGCAGCAGAAGAAAAACCAGCTTTAATATTTAGTGAATCATTAAAAAACTTAAATCACAATGACCTTTATTTAACGGAAATATTTAATGTCTTAGCGGAGCCGTTCTCCAGATAAACAGTGATTAAATAAAGCAGTCCATCAAAACAGCGCCTGTTCTCCAGGACGCAGCACGGAGAAGTCAATCGTTGTTCGTGAGCGATCGCTCACCGCTGCTGCGAGCGGCGCCTCGTTCCTTGTGGCTCCTCGTCACCCCTCCCGAGAATAACTGCAATCACCTCCCCGGTACCCCAGCCCCACTCTTTCCCTCTGCCAGTGGGTTATGTGCAAACCCCCGGGCATGCGAGCTCTAACGTCCCCGTGCCCCCAGGCCACACCTTTGCCATCATTGTGGGATGCCATCGAAGGGCCACAGGTGCAATCCCTCACCTTATTCATCACTCTAACCCAGAGAAAAACCTCAGCAGAAGAAGGATATTTGGGGGGAAAAAAAAAAAATCTACCCGCCCCAAGCCCTTGCAAACCCTAATTCTCCACAAGGCTAAGCGTAAAATGATGTTTAATGTATACTGGCCATTCCTTTCACTCATTTATTCCATAGCCAGGACAACCTTGCTACAAAGCAAGGAGAGTTAATTAATAAAACGAGGCAGCGTGGGGTTATATGGAATCTTTAAAGCCTTTATCAGTTTGCCAGTCCATTAGCGGGGCTGCATTCTCTGCAAACTCCCTGCTCCAATATGTGCAGCAGAGCAGTTAATTTCTTTTGGACTCAGTCTATGGCACCAAGCTGTTTTTTTTTTTTTCCATCTTTATCCAAACAAACTATTAAATAATCAACAAATAAGAATATTTAACCCAAAATAATGAGAGGAACGATCACTCGCCTAAAAACTATAAATTAAAGCTATCCAGTCACAAAAGAAAGTTGAGTCATCCATTAAGCAACAAAGGAGAAGGAAAAAATAGATCTCACTCGGATGTTTTTGTGGCATTGGTTGGCTCGCAAATGTGCCCAAGCCGAGGCCCCAGGAGGATGGACGGCTGGAGACCGAAATTACTCTGAGACCATCATCAAGCAAGAGTTTCCAAAATATTAGAGTATGCCCCAAAAACCAAGTAAACAAAAGGACGAGGGCCACTGTGTGCCTCTCTCTGACCAAAGTGTAGGGTAGGACCTGTTGTTTGGAGCCAGCTGTGGAGGGGGAGCCTACACCCAGGAGCAGCACATGGCCCAGAGAAATGCACCATGCGGCTGTGACATGGCAAAGCCCAGCCGCACTGAGGGTCAGGACACCCTGCTCTGGTGCTGCAGCATCCTCACCCTTCGCCAAAAGGCTGGGGAAGGGTGTGATGAAGGGACCTCCCTGCGTTGCTGCCACCCCGTGTGGCTGGGAGTGCTTCCCTCCTTCCCCATGAGGAGAGTGACAGAGCCATGAACCTGCTACCAGCCTCTGTACTGCCTTGCCTGGCCCTGCTTGACCATTGCCCTGTGTGGTTGCTGCAGGTTCAGGCAGCAGCATTTTCCAAGGGGCTGTGATGGAAAGTAAACCCCAATTTTAGGAGAAAACTCCCCTCCCTGTTCCCTTCTTCTCTTCACCACCCTCCAGACATCCACAAGAGCTGTGTTTAAAAATTTTGGGGGGGGGGGGGGGGGGCGGGGATTTGCAGTGATTTCCAACCCCCCAGCTGTATTTCTCAGAGTATTTTTCTTGTGGATGCTGTGCTAACAAGATGCTTGACAGGCACCAGGCTGCACGCTCACAGCCACGCTGCCGACTGCCGAAATTCACAGCCCACTTCCACACGGCACAACGGGAGAAAACCCCCTTCACAGCATGTGCCCGGCATGGCAAAATGGTCTCCTAGGGAAAATGAGGCTGGGCAGGTGGAAAGGAAATGGGGCAGTTGCAGGAGTGTGCACATAACCTGGAAAAATGTTACAGCGGAAGTCATTAGCCCTTCCTTATTTTTCTAAATAAATAGCATAGACACAAACCAGGGGTTCCAGCAAGTGCCCACTGAAGACCAGCAAGTATCTCAGAAGGACCTGTGATGGAACAAACACTTCCATAATTAACTTAATTTCTGCCCAGCACCCAGGGATGAACTTTTATTTAACCATACTCCTCCGGTGTTCTCCAGAGAACTTGAAAATTGTTTTCTCTTAGCAACAAATAACTCTGGGAGAACGCGTTCAAATCAGATCCGCCGACAGCAGAAAGGCGTGGAGCCAAGCCTAACATCAGGCATCAAACATGGTGCACAAAGGGGCTGGAGAGGTAGCACAGAAGATGTGATGAAAACACTCTGAAATATCAAACCCTGCATCCAGCCTCAGGGAAAACATGACTTTCACTGATGACTTTCATTCCGTTTTTTTTTTCATCTTTCTTCAATAAGTTCAGTGGCTTTGAATGAGCCACATCATTTTACCAAGCAACGTTGGCCACAGACTTCCCACTCCCAATGCCTCATTCAGCAGGAGGGCAGGAGAGAGCCAAGGACCTCTACTCCAAGGATGGGGTGTTGCACTGCCCCAACAATGAGACTTCGAGCGTGGACTTCAAAACCATGATTCTGACATCTGTGAAGTTATGAGGAGGAGCTGTTCCTTTCTTTGTTCAAAATATAAAAAAAAAGAAAGAAGAAGTCTTTGAGATGAATTAAAAATGTTTCATCCTCCAGGGCTGCACCAGGAGTGAGGCTCCCAACCTTGCCATGGTATATTGCTTCCTTCCTAACAGCCAGCTTAAAAAAAAGGAAAAAAAACCTCGTAATGCTTCTGTCCTTAATAAGAATCAAAGTGGTGTAGAAAAGAATCTTTATACCTCCCATTCTCATAGCCTGACTAATGTGCTCTTTCAACATGTGCTTTCCCTTAAACCTAATTTTTCTGTAATTTCCTTCATTCTTTTAACAATGTGCTTATCCCTCTTCTAAAAAAAAAAAAAAAAGAAAAATCCATTCTTTACAGATGTTGCCTCTCTTCTCACTACAGTCCAAAGCACAGGCTCCTCCTCCTTTGTCTAAATAAAAGATAAGATTTTTTCAAAAGGTGAGCATCAATATCAAATTTTAGCAATAACTGGTAAATTGAAGTCTTTGTAAATAATTTTTTTCTGCTCCAGACATGTTCCTACCCTGTTCCAGAGGTAACAATAGCTACCCAAAGTAGTTGGGTATTTCCAAAAGCAACATTTTGCCTGCCATTAATGCAGGCAGTTTTGGACTGAAAGGATCCGGCTCAGCTACGAACAACTGTAGGACCTATCAAAGGCTCTTGCTGGAAAAAACCCTAAACCACTAAATGGTTGTGCTTTCATGTGGGGGAGCCCTGAATCTGAAGAGCATCAACCTAAAATAGAAGGCTAACATTAGGACGAGTGCTAGTCATCTACTCACTGTCTTGAGGGTGACTCATATGTAGCTCACGTCAGGTAGGTCCCAAATCTTAACACCTCCGCTCGCCCTCAGGCTCATATTCCACGAAGAAGGGTTGAGAGACCAGACCCTTACATTTGTCATGCTTCTTTTTAAATAGCATTCCAATAGAGCACCCCGGTATCCAGCTCCAGACCGTCCAGCAGCGTTCCTAATTCAGAGTACAACACTTTAAAATCAGCTTATACCATCAAGTACTTCTGAGAATTGCACATCCATTGGCCCAGGGCAGGCAGGGAGCGCTCCCATCTCCGCTCTGCTGAGAAAGCGTGAGCACAGTTGTTTTAATACCTTGTTTGAATCCACATTATCCAGTATCTTCCCAGAAGCAGTGCTTCAGGCATTTTCAATCCCTCCAGCAGAAGCGTTCCCACAAACCTGCTGGCGTTTGGGGATGAAGGCCGCGCTTGCCACAAGGTGCTGACTCCCAGCAGGCTCGCTGGCCGGAGCTGGGAACCCTCTGGCTGGGCCCCACAAACAACCCTGGTGCTTGCCTCGTGCCCTCACCCCGACACAACACCCTCAGGCTGCAAGGTGAATACGGCTCTGCTGCATTTTCTCTGCTCAGCAGGAATCCCACCTTTTCTTTCATGCTGCAAACTTCATGTTATAGATTAGAGAGAATAATAGAGCGCATTAAAATCAACAGTCTTAAAAAAAAGAAAAAAAAACCTTGATCTACTCTCATTTTTAACTGCTGGCTATGGGCATAAAAGGTTTCTTCACTGAGATTTTAAAATGCATGGGTTTATTGATCCAAATTTAGCCTAAGAATAACAAATTTCCTAAGTGAAATACTGCTAGATACCATTTATTTCCTCACTTCTTTTAAAAGTTTTGTTTTTGCAAGAGTTTTCCAATCATTAACGAAAAATAAATAATTTATGTTTATCACACTAAATTGGGCAAAACACAACTTTGGGTTCATCTTGTGGTTCAGGAGCTTTTCCTTTTAAATACTGATTAGCAGTCTTGAGAAAACCTCGGAAGTATGTTGCAATAAGTTATCCAATACTCGCAGAGGTATGTTGGTCTGCCGGTCAACAGGGAGCCCAGTGCTCATGTGCTCATTAAATTATTTCCTCATAATTAATAAAGAGATGTGCAACTCTTCCTTTCTCCAAAAGTTAAGAATTGCCTAGTTAGTCTCAGCTCGTTAAACCACAGATTTTTCTTAAAAGTCACTCAGTCATTTGAAAATAATGAAATACTGGTATTTATAGTGTTTTCAAGCTGTCATGTATTTAAGCCTGAAAATCATCTACAAACAGAAATCATATTCTAGATAGATGGTGCCAGTCAAACTACTTTAAAAAAGAGAGAATAAGCTACAGAAAATTAAGACCTGGTAGCTATAGCCTATGAAGACAGAATATGTTTCATTAAGATTTTAACTATATTTTTTATCTTGGTATGAATTTCCAAAATTATCTCAACATGAATCCTCACTAAGTGTGAATACGTGGCAAATGTAGTTGAAAATAAATTATATCTTGTATGATAAACCTCTATCAGTTTCAAGGAGTTTTATTTATAGAGAAAGTACATTTTTAAAATTGTAAAAAAATTGTAAAATGTATATTGGGAACACATCCAAAAGTTTAAAAAAAGTAGCTTTAATGCTAAAATTGAAGACAATTTGACAAAAGCATAAAATACAGCATCGAGACTAGTTTTTATTTTCTTAATAGATATAAATAAGACTTCACCAAACTGTATTTTGGGAAGGTTGTGAAAGAAATATTTAAATCCCTATCTAGATTTACATCCAGATACAGCGTATACCATGCCGTGGAGCTGTTTTGAGACAGTTAAGCCTTTTAATGTACCTCCTGTAGTACTGAGGCAGTAACATATTGCTTTACCAGCTAAATCCTTTCGGAAGTCATGATGTACATGTAACTTGCTCTTTAAATATTTTACTAATTTAAAGCTGGGTTTCATGCACTAGGTTGTTATGGCTGGGGATGTGCTGTGTAAATCCCTATCTGGCATGTTCTGGACGTGGCATAAAAAAATCCTTCTTGGTGCTCAGATTAGCACTGATAACTGCAGGAATCAAAAGCAAGGTTGCACAAGACCACGTCGTGTTGGCTGCTACGTATGAACACCAAGCACGTCTTCTAAAGATCTTTAAGGAATTACTCAGGCTATGATTTTGATGCACACCTAAATAAAAAATACCAAGTTATTTTTAACTACTTCCTCACATGCAGACACATATGTTCATACACAATATGGATTTTAAAGCACAACACCGAGTTTAAGAGCAGTGCACATTAAAATGTCCTAAAAAATACCCACCAGCTGTATTTTGCATTCAATCATTTACTTGTTTCCTGCCATCCCTGAAATACCCAATCACGCATTAATTTCAGTTCCGAGGCTAGACTGCATACCTTCCTTCTCCTCTGCAGCCCCAAGCAAAATCTTGCAAAAGCCAGGCTGTAAAGTATCAAAAAGAAAAGAAAATTTGGCCCCCCGGTTACAGCCGCAGTACAGGAGAGGCATGAAATCTGTCCCAGTGAGGGGAGGGTTGTACACAGAGCACTTGTGTCCCCCTGCCACAAATGGTTGATGTGAAGGAGTTATCAAGAATGAAAACTGTGTCCATTCTGCATGAAGACAGTGGTGTATTAGTGGAGCGACTGTCTTGTCTTCTAAGGAAAACAAGCCTGAAAGCAAGAAACTGAATTAAAGCAAAATGAACCTAGGATAATAAACAGACAACTTAAACAAGTTCAGTTAGTCGCAAAAATTAACTAACCCAAGAAGGTCCAGTGTAAGAGAAATACTCCAGCTCAAACATGGATTATTTTGGAAAACAAGAAATATGTTTGGGTTGGTTAGGTTCTTTTTTTTGCAAACATCTATGTCACTGGAAACCTCTGCAGCATTTGCCATCATTGCCAGAGTTAAGCCTGTGGCACCTTTGGCTTTCCCTCTGCCTGGCTGTGCACAAGGCTCACCCCTCTCCTGCTCCGGCGGGGCTGGGGAAGCTGCCGATTATTTGCACCGAGAGCACTTCAGTTTGACAACTGGTTAAAAGAAATACTTCTTTTTTAGCCTATGAGAACAAAATGAATAACCTTTCCAAAAAGGACCATCTCTCATGGGTAAGACCCATTAACAGATTTAGCTGGATTTTATCACACTAGCAGGAGCTGCTGACTGTAGATTTCAAGGAGCAGGACTCTTCTTCCTCTGTCTGTCCACATTTACCAGCAAAAGGGAACATTTCCATCTTCAGTTCAAAAACACTCATACAAAAAAAGGACAAACTCCTCTCTTACCATCTAGAAAATATTTTTTAGTCCCAAACTCACTACATTTAATGACACGATTAAAATCTGAATGAGGAGATACAAAATTTTTACAGGACTCCTGGAATAGAATATTTTGAAAGAGCCCAAAAGATTTGTGCATTGCTTTTTCCTCCCTTTAAAAATACATAAGACAGTTCTGTTAAAATTCATATTTACTGTGCCAGTAAAAAACCCTTAATGCTTTGGTTAGATTTCTGTAATAAAAGCCCATGCTCTGGATATATTTCAGTTTGGAAATCACATGGACAAATAGTGTCAATAATGTGTAAGTTTGAGAACCTGGCCACAGAGAATTATATGACAACATTTTAGCATCAGTTTTATAATTTTGGGGTATTTTTTGCAGGATTGAAACGTATTTTACCTTCATTCTGAAGGAATTTGCATTGCTTCAAAGTGAGGGGAGGGAGCAGGTAGAAATTTTCTCGCCTTCCAAGTTTGCCTCAGCTACAAACTGCTGCAGCATCGCTGATCACAAAACAGGGGGCTCAGGGTTTCATTTTTGAGTAAGCTGGAAAAATGCATATTCAAAGTTGTTTATTAGGAATCAATTAAAAAATTAAAGCATTTGATTATTGCAGGTTCGGTTGAGGAAGGCGGGAGGCAGTCAGTCCACCGCCAACAAATCACTTGCTCCATTATCTGTAGAAGGAAAACAGAGTTACGCTGCCGCAGGGAGAGAAAGCGGTGGTGCCCTGCCCGAGCAGGTGAGCCAGCACGGGGCAAAAGGGAATCTGTACCCTTGCAAATGAATTTTAAAATTTTACTGAGGATTCCAACAAGGCAACGCAAGTTTTGAGTGAATATACTGGCTTCACTTAGGGTCAACAGAACTACATGCAATTGTTTGGCACTCGCTTTTACCCTAAGGCAGGAGAGCAGGAAAAATAATGAGGATCCCTTCCTTTCCTTGGCCAGAAAGTTCTGGTTTAAACTCCTACCAAGTTTTTCAAATTGCACCTAATACACACAGATCTCAGTAAGTAGATGGGCTGTAGAATGCTCGTGCCTGACTCAAAAGTTGCCGTACCACCAAACCCCTAAGCTTCAGTTTAGAGAAAACACTCGTAACTAAAAGAATATTAAGCTGTTAAAGGCAGTGATTAAAAAAATAGCCAAATTATATATTTATTATTTTCCCTGTGAGTCAGTCTAAAAGTACTCACAGTTAAAAAGTGATGATTATCACTGGTCAGAGAAAGTTTTCTGAACCCGTGAAGTTTAGAGCCCATTCCCGCGCCTTGCCTTCAACCATCATGGCAACACGAACGGTGAGGATTTCATTACCACAATATCCTCAGACCAAAAAAAATGCTTATTCATGCTTCATTATCTAGGGACTGTATGAAAAAAGAAAGGAGAAAAAGGAAAAACGCTACAGCTATTTAGGTAAGTCAGTACATTAAACCTCATGGAGAGAAGCAACACACGGGGCTGTGTCTCATCTTCTCATTGAAGAAACACTTTGACGGCCACAAGTGTGTGCTGCACACATACAAACCATCTCAAGATAAACCCCAAAGTATAAAGAATATTTTGAATTATTTTGCCACTAACAACTAAGTTTCTTTTTCCGTTCCCTTCTGAAGGAGGACTCCTTATAAGTCTAGTTTTATTTGGGAATCTACGATCCTTGAAAATCTTAATGCTGAAGAACAAATGGTGAATCTGCCTGGAGCCACAGCCAAAGCTCATCAGCTGCACAGATTTCAGCACTGCAATATTAGCAGTCTTTCAGTCTTGACGATACTTAAAACCATCTTAACTACACATAATATTCTACCATATGAAAGCCTACAGAAAAGGTCTGCTGCTGGAAAACAGAATTCTATGAGACCCGAGATGCTAACATTGACAGAAGGAAATGTTTTCAAAATATCTCTAATAACACAAAAACCCACACCGCAAACACAGCAAACAATGATTGAAAATTGTTGTAAAGAATAAAACAGTGAAAAAGATCATTTTGGCTACATACAAATTACTGCCGATGTAAGAAGATAAGCAGAATAATTTAGGCACCGAGATTCACTTGGTCACTGCACAACTTCAGTTGTACCTGTGCAGATGATAAGTGTAATGAAATGTTTAAATTAAGGTACTTTTCCCCCAGTCAAATTGGCCCTGCTGTCTCTGTTCCAGCCTTCTAATTTAGCCCTACTTTCATATTCCCATTGGGCTCCACAGTGCTGGTCTCGTTCCTAGGATAGAGCAGCCTCAAACAAGAATTCTGGGTATATCCTGCAACAAGCATCTAAACCAGGTCTTTTTCAAAGGTTTTGCTAAGCTTCTATATTTTTTTTTTTTAGAGAAACACTTAGTCCGTAAGAGAAATACCCAGAAGATTTAGGATTATTTCAATTTTCCTCTGTAGTGCAGGCAGCTTTGATGTGTTACCAGTAGTTTGGACATTTTGACTGCCTACTGTAACACTGACAGCAAGTCAGTACCCGGCCAATGCTTCAGATTAAGTTGTTGCCTTCTGCTCTAATGTTCTCATAGAGACTGATACATAAGAGAGTGAGCCCAGGAGAGCTCCTTGGAGTGAAATTAAGCCTACAAAGGGAATTGTGTGCCTGCACACAGATATTTGCATGGTAGCAAAATTTCTGGAATTCAATAGATTGCTTCTGCAAAAGTCTTTCGGAAAGTAAAAAATAATAATAATTAAAAAATACTCCTACAGAATGATCAAGAGCTAGACACAGAGAAATGCTTTCAAAACACAAGCATTTAATTTTTTTAAATGTTAAGTGAGATGTAAATATGTATGGTAGCAACAAAGTGCCCAAAAGCATACTGAAAACATATTCCATACACAGTTAGCAATAGAAGTCTGTACAAAAGTAATAAAGTTACACATTATAAAAAATACTCCATAACTATAATTTAAAAGAGGGAAAAAAGACAAGGGAATTGATTTCTCAGTTCATATAATTTATTGCAGTTAGCACACAGTTTAAAAATTCACCAACACACCAATAGTACAAAACTAAACAGCATTATAAGTTATTCCCTCCTCAGGAAAATAAAACATACTATGATTGTCAAAGCTAGATGTCAGTCTAAGTTTTAGAACAAAAGAAGAATGTGAAACTAAGGAAAGGAAAAAAGCAATCACTCACGAGGACCACAAAAAAATCCAAGAGAAAGTCCATTTTCCTCAGACACTGATTGTCTTTTCTAACTTAAGAAAAGAATGTAGTTTTAAACCTAGAAACTATTCAAGTAACTAAAGATAACGCTCCAAGGCCATTTTCACAGCTTTTTTTTTGTTTTAAATGCCATTACAGCCAAATTAACACACATTTGACCAAATATTTCCAAAACAGTCCAGCAATACACAATGGAGTTTTCCATTCAGTATCTTAAGCACAAAAATAGGCTATGTTTACAGTAGTTAAGGCGATCAAATTTTAAACAAAAGCAGAGAAAAAAAAAAAAGGAAAAAAAAAAAAGGAAAAAACAGCAAACGTTTTCCATGCTACTCCCATAGACCTTATTTGTAAGTGCAAGACAGGAAAACAAACACTGTGCAAAATGCTTTTGACCTGCGTGTTGGTCATTAAAACCACACGTCAGGCTGCAGTCTCTGCTGCTTGGATACGCATAGTCCTTCCCCGGCCCCCCCGGCCCCCCTGTCACTCAGGCCTGCCCAGGCCTTTCAGCCCCGGGGCTTTTTTTGCTTTTTTTTTTCAGTCCACAGCCTCTTTTCAACGGGGGGAAAAAAAAAGAACGACCTATTGTGGTGGAGTGGTGCAGCAGGAATCCTACAAATGCTCATCTGGGGAAATGGACGCACCTCAGTTGGAGCTGGCGTGGGGTCTGTGCAATTAGAAGGGGTCTGGGGTTAGTAAATGCACACCGCACATGCAAATCTCGAAGCCTGGTTGTAAACATTCAATTTTTTTTCCTTGTTAACGTAGCTAAATCGGCGACTCGTAGCTTAAGTTCTTCTCAACTTAAAGACAGTGGGAAAGTAAATTTAAATTAGATAAAATAAAAACAGTGCATTTCTCGTCTTCATAACACTGGCATTTTCAACGGTGTCAGGTTTTTTTCCTAAGGAAATTAAATAATTTTCAACTCACTCGTTAAAGTTATACAATGCAAACAAAGACAAAAATATACTGAAAATCATGCATTTCTGTAGCGTTAATATTTACTTTTCAAGACTCAACTAAGAGCATCAACACAACCTGCCAAGTTCTTTGATACCTCCCCCCGGCCCATGTAATCAATTACAGTATACAATAACAGTAATTCACATTTTTAAACACACAGTTCATCACTGCTGAAGCTGCAATATCCTTTTTCATCCCAAGCAAACCTTCACGTAAGACAGAGTCCCAGTGATCCCAGTGTACTCTCAGGGTTTTTGTTTTATGTTTTTGTGTTGGTTTTTTTGTGTTTTTTTTTCCAGTGGGAACTGTCAGAAATCCAGAAGTTGCCATAATAAGTTTTAAGTCAACCGCTTGTTTAAAAATAGATAATCCAGCATTTCAGAAATTTTCCATTTGGGTCTAAAAGCATTCAGGTTTCCAACAGCTAGAAAGGACTCATGCAATTATAGAAATGTAAAGGAACTGACAAAATTGGGAGAGGATTTCTACATTCAGATTTTAAGACGGAAAAAGATCAAGAGTTTAAAAGAACGCAGTGTTTTGGGGAGAATAAAGCCACATCCAAATTTTTTGAATTGGAGATTCCTTAGAAGTATCCGCTGGCTTCTATTCCGAAAAGGGGGAAAAATACGCTCCGCAATTAGTTACTTTGTCGGATTACCTCTACAGTTCATTTTTATTGGAGTGCTAAATTAGTGAAATATTCATGCTGCCTTAAAGTGCAAAAACAAGCTAATAGCCAAACTTTCAGTTCAAGGAAACAAGATTGCTTTTAGACTGTACCACAACTATATAGATTTATATATATATTATTTATATATATAAAAATTTTATTTCCAAAGTTCTTGTGAGCTATCTTCTAAGGTCCAGTCTCTGACAGTAGGTAAGCTCAGTGCTTCGCTTTTGACAGACAATGAGTTCACCAACTCACAGTGAAACTTCCGAATGTGTCTGTAAAGGTCTCCGGACTGTGTGAACCTGCGTTCACACCACTTACAAGCATGAGGCTTCTCCCGCGTGTGAACCACTGCGTGGCGGCTCAGGTTGTGGGAGTACTGGAAGCTCTTCCCACACTGGGTGCAAGTGTAGGGCTTTTCACCTGAATGAGTCCTCTCATGACGTTTCAAGGTGTACATGCAAGAAAAAGTCTTACCACACAAGGAGCAGGTTGGGACATTGACATCGGTAGCAGGCTTGCTGCGGATCCCGTCCTGCTCTCGAAAGTGCGTGCTTAAATGAATTTGCAGGATGTGGGGGCTAGGAAAGACCTTGTTGCAGAGAGGACACATGAAAATTTGGCCAGCGGGGCTAAGTATGTTTGACACGTAAGGGAGCAAGCTGCTGTCCATGTTTCCTTCCACCTGGACTCTCTCATTCTCTGGAGTTATCATTTCATCATCGCTTGCCTTGTCCTCTCTATCTAGCTCCCTCAAGACCGAATCTTCCCTCATTGGAGCCAGGTGGGCTGGCTCATACTGTACCCTGTTATTAGTGCTCACACTTTCTTTCACAGTGCTATGTTCCATATCATAGTCATTAGTGCCAACATCACTCTCATCACAGGAAGCCTCTTTCTCCACCTTCACCTGAACCAGGCTGTTTCTAAGCATGTCCTGCGAAGAGAAATAAGAACTGTTCAAATTTTCAACTCCTGAAAGGCTGGACTTGACAGACAGGTCCAGCACGCAGTCAACATCTGCTGAATCCCTCACGGAGGTGACAGACCTCTGGGACAAAGACTCTGTTGAGCTGCAGGGGCTGGCTACTGTTTTTCCAGCTGCTGCTGTGTGCGTCTCTGCCTCTCCGCCAGTCTGGGGAATGCCTGCTGAGTCTGAGGGCAATCTCATCCACATGTTCCCAGGCTCAGCCGCCAAGTCCCTTTTGCTAGGCAGGATGTTCAATTTTTCATCTTCTCCGTCATCTTCATCGCTGGGCAAGTCTCCTGGCATGTGGCTGCTGCCATCGGAGAGGCTCTCCACTTTGTCTGAACAACTTGAGGCGTCTTCCTCCTTTTTTGTACTGTCTGCCTCCGTGGTTGCTTTCTCTTTCAGCTTCTTTTTGCAGACTTTGACAATGTCATACATGTGGAGATAACTGGCAGCTGCTAGCACGTCTTCAATGGGCAAGTCTTTGAACTGGAGCTTTCCTTCGTACATGAATTCAAGCAGGAGAGCGAAAGCTGGGGCTGTAACAATGTCGCTGTTCAGATGAACAATGTCCCTTTTGTCCAGCTGGTCCTTGTAAAAGAGGTGGAAATACATGCTGCATGAAGCCAGTACAGCTCTGTGCGCTCGGAACTGGGCATCTCCTACCAGAACAGTGCAATCACAAAGAAAACCCTGATGTCTCTGCTCACTCAGACACTGTAGCAAATGTCTACTGTGGTCAGGAAACTCCATACTGTCTTCATAACCTATAAGCAACAAGATTTTTAAAAATTAAATGTAGGTCAGAATCACAGAACTTATGAATCCAAGTAATTCCATTCTAAAAAATTTGTATTTCTACTGCAGGAATTCTGGTACTGACACCACACAAAGATTATTTAACACGAATGTAGGATGGCAACTCTTTCCCCGACTGACCACCACAGTTCTGATTTCCTTTCTGTGGTAAATAAACTGGTCTAGTGAGCGCGTAGGTACATCTGCAATTTTTTTTTTTGAAGTATCACTGCTGTTCATAAAATCTGTTCAACAGTTTGGGGTTTTTTTTAAGAGAACTTCCTCCAGATTGAGTCCCTAGGAGGGCAGACCCAAAAAAAAAAAAAATTTTTTTAAACACTCAGTTTGAGAGATCACAGAAGTGGCAGAAAAAAAAAGTACCAGATCATCTACGTTCTTTTTAAAGTTAAACTGTAGTAAGAGAAGAGGTTCTTACATGAAGAAATGTTAAAATACCCAAATCTGACGGTCTAACATTCATAAACAACAAAAATTATTTACATGTGTCAATTTATATCAACAGTAGAAATGGACATTTTTACAAATTTAGTTCATGTCGTTTTCTTCTGGTAGTAAGTACAGGTTTTTAAGGTTTTAAACCTTTTCCATACTGTACAGCAGAACATGAACATTTTTCGCCAACATGCAGAATATACAAAAGAAAGCTAACAACCAAAACGCCAACAAGCACCACTTCCCCAGTGCAGAAGGACAGAAATTTCCCTCCCCTCCCACACCAGGCAGAGTTTGCAGTACTAAGCTTTAAAAAAAAAAAAAAAAAAAAAAAAAAGTCATTCAACCATTCAACGTGAGCGTGTGTCCAGGTTTCAAAAGAGTATCCCAAGTACTGTTCTTACCCAAGTGTTTTTTTATTTGCCTTCCTTGATGATAAGGACAAAATAAACTTAAAAAATAAGTAAAGAAGTCAAAACTCAAATAGAAAGTAAAATCTTTTAAAAACCAATGTTAATCTATTCTTCTGTGATTGATAGCAATGGTCTCCCAAACCATCTAAGCAGATCGTGACTCTCCAGGCTGGCAGATATTATTGAAAAACACTCATCCCTTGCAAACCAAGATGTACTAAAACTTACAACACAACCCCTACTATATCCTGTAAAATACCATTGCTAGAGTAAAGCACGAAGATTTACAATACAATCACTTTAAGTGCCCCACAGCCAACATCAATCCTAATCCTTAAGAGGGCTAAAAATAAAGATTGGAGGGCAGCTCACAAGGTAGCTGTGATCAAATTAGGAGGCTGAAAGGACAGAGAGGGACGAAGAAGGAAGCTTATAAACATCTGATCCAGCTGACTGTGGCCATATGGCAGCTGCTGCCCAGATAAAGAGATTAAGAATAGAGGAGTGCGATTACAGCTGTCTGGCCAATTCAGGCAGCTCAAATCTACAAGTTCTAAATTAGTCGCAAATACAAAAACTCCTTCAAATAATTATTGTTACGCTAAATAAAAGATTTCAAATGCTACATGCAAGGAAGAAAAGAGGAAACCAGTCAAGCCATTCTCCTGGGTACAAAAGTTTTTAAACACATAACTGATTTCATCTTTCAGAAGCACTACAGCTGTATGTTACTACATTTCTGAGCTGCTGGATATTTAACCATGAAGTTTAATGAACGACTTCCCTACAAACACCTTTTAGCCAGGAAGGTCCTTTTGTAAAAATGAACACTTTTGTATATTTCACTAAAACCCCTGTAAAGTCATTTAAAAGATGCAAGACAAGAACATAAAGCAAAACTCTCTTTAGGCTTGCCACTAAATCCATTGCAGTTTTGGTCTCAGAAATTAAGAATGAACTTGCTTTCTCCTTCTTCCAAACCAAGACATTCCCACAATATGCATTAAAGTTAATGCTAACAATGTGCCCAAGAACTAATACTCTCCAACTGTAGCCCAAGCCTTTTGACTAAGTCCACTTATCTATTTAATACTCAATTTCATATATTACCTCTAAACTTGGTTAGAAAAGTAATGTGATTTTTTTTTTCTAAAATTCAATAAACAACACACCAAAACAGAAATATGCTGTATCTAATCTATTGCTACTCCTACCTTTAGTACACATAAACCTGATTAAGTCCTTTCCTCTGAGTCTTGCTGGCTCCAGGTCTGTTAGATCGGTGGAAAAAAAGCAGACTAGGAGAGACAGATGCAAAGTGGAGATGATGTTAGAGAGGAATGAGATACCTTCTCCACACACAGATCTGCACACACTAACTCCCTGTCTGTGTGTTAGAATAAAAGGCTGAGGGATGGCAGGCTGTCAGCTGCTCTGACATCATGTTCAGATGGAAATGCTACCTCCAGCTGTGCTCCTTTTAATGCCATATGCTACTCCTCTACACTCCTGCCACCAGCTTTTTCTTAGGAGAACTTTTCTCTTCTGTTAGTATAAACAAAATACTTCAAAGTCTCTTTTTTTCAAACTTTCTAACAGGGAGAAAAAAAAAAAAAAGAAAAGAAAATCCTAAACATATGGGGCTCTACTGTATGTGCAGCATAGCAACACTTCTGCCTTAACTTGGAGGACCGCTTTATGTGCTGACAGCGTACCCCAGCCACGGAGTTACCCTAGAAAGCCACACCGGCTCGGCGTTACTGAGCCCAGGGGTTCATTTAAAAGCAGAAATCAACCGGACCTATTTACCACCTCACAGCTCCCCGCTCCGCCGCCGGTCCTTTCAGTTACAGCATTTAAGACAGCGCAAGTGACACCGAGCACAAATTCCGGCTCCTTTCGAGCCGCGGAGCAGCTCCCCTGGCCGGGGCACTACAGCGAGCGCTCGGCTCGGCTCCTACACCGCTCTTCCCCCGCGGGGGCTGGGGCTGCCCAGCTCTTTGACTGCGGCGGCCCCGGGACCTGGGTCCCCGGCCCCGCAGGCTCCGAGCGGCCCCCCCGCCCGAGCGGGAGCCCCG
>VZTN01004831.1:31794-97191 GCA_013400515.1 Erpornis zantholeuca | reverse complement strand
CCCGGCGCTCCCGGGATGCATTCCCGGGGTGCATTCCCCGTGTGCCCTCCCGGTGCTGCAGCCTCGTCCGGCCGCCTGGGCGCTGCCGTCCTGCCTCGGGGCCGCTCGGCCTGCAGAGCGTGCCGTAAAGTGCAGAGACCATGCAGTCATTAGGGGCAATTACTGCGTAACTAGTGTATTGTGCATGGTTATGTGTACGAAGTGTGTGTATATATGTATAGTGCATGTTGGAGTGTTATCTCAATGCGTCTCTTGCCCCTGCTTAGAACACACGGTCAACTAAGATAAGGAAACTTTTCGCCAATATTCATTGAGAGATCCGTGTCTGTGGGAAACTGCAGTTGCTGATGCTTGGTAACTTTGCAGAAGTTGACTGCAGGAGCATCTGGATTAGCATAAGTGGCAGGGATGTTGATGGATGCTGCTGCAATATGTGCAAAAATAGAGTAGCTTTGCCCTGCCACAATTATGATTGGATAATTAGAAATAAGCACCCGTGGGTAATTAGGTGATTCATACCATACCCTTGTGTAAAACCCCTAAAGCAAAATCTGCGGGGTGTGCCCAGTTTGGCTGGGGAACTTTAGATGCAAGAATAAATATTTACGTTTGTAATTCTGTGGTTTGTGTCCTAGCCTCTC
The DNA here is from genome assembly GCA_013400515.1 of Erpornis zantholeuca. Taxonomy (NCBI): domain Eukaryota; kingdom Metazoa; phylum Chordata; class Aves; order Passeriformes; family Timaliidae; genus Erpornis; species Erpornis zantholeuca. Next base: position 96,550 of record VZTN01004831.1, on the reverse strand, counting down.
TCCTTGATTGGCACCAGCCAGCTGTGAATTCATAACTAGAGTGCAAGTGCTTTGGCTTCTCTCTTCTGAGGAAGTGCTCTGCCCCGAGCTTCCACCTCAAGCGTTGAATGCCTGTGGATAGGCTGTGTGCTTCCCGCCGTGGCGGGGCAGGTGATGAGGAGCCGTGCCAGCAGGCTGGCATCCTTTGGGAAGGGTGTGCGCCCAGGTGTGCGCGCCCCTGGGCAGCGCTGGGAAGGCCTGAGGGGGAAGTGAGCTCTCCAGACCTCACCACGGTTCACAGGCAGATTGAGGTCAGCGGCTTAATGGCGGGTTAGGATAGGGCAGTGGAGGCCAGGTTCGAAGGGCTAAGGTCTTCCTTAGGAAAGGACTAATCCAAGGAGATTTGGGTATTTCCCCATCTCCCCTTCGGTTTCAGATAAAGGGGTAATATCGGGAAGTATTTTAAAGAAAACAAGGGTCACCAGCAGAGAGTTGGAGTTTAAAGAGAAAGAGCTTGCTTATGTATTAATAACCAAAATTGACTGAGCAGATATAAAAGCTGAAAGCATGTACTTTGTCTCTTCAGTAATATGAAACTGCTATAAAGAAACATGCTGGATTCTAGCTGTGCCTAATTGCTTTGACAGCACTGCTATGTATATAACACAGCAGCTAGCATCTAGGTGTCCATATGCTTCAAGCATTACATACATGTATGAAAATATAAAATATATATGTGTACAAAAGAAAACACTTTTCACTCCATCCTTCAGTGAACTAATTGCTCGCGTTAGATGTGGAATTTTTAAATTATTAACTTTCAGTCCCTTTTAGATACTGATACAATTCCATCATTAAGAGTTTGAGTATTTTTTCCATTGTCATCCTGTTCCATATTTCATTATAGCTGGAACTTGATAGGTTTTGTCCTTGTCTTCAGGATACAGCAGCTAAGATGCTGACTCTTCATGTTTCCTGATTGTTTCCTCAGTGCTAATAATCACTTCATCTGAGAAAAATCAGTACTGTATTCCCTGCTGCCTGTCATTTCTTGAACATCATCCCTATAACTACTAAACTTTTGCTTTTGATTGCAAAAATAAATGTTGAAAGTATTTTAACAGGAAATACTTTGGAAAATAGTTCTAAAGTTTAGTTTGTTTGGGCTTTTTTAAATGTAAAATACGCAAATAACTTATGCAGTTATATATTTTTGAACTGTCAGTGAATGTGCCTGAAATGATTACATTAACTGTGTTGTCCTAGATCTCTAAACTTCATGCTGCCTCTTGCTTCCTAGTGTAAGCCATCTCACCAGCTGCTCCAGGGTGGTTAGTAAGACCTCAGTTTGTGGATATTTACTGATATGAGTACAGCTTTACTGAGGGAGGCAGTTTAGTCATTTTTGTAATACAAAACTTTTGAAAAATAAGTCTGTTTGATGTACAAAAAAAATTCAAAGGATTTATTTGCTAAGGAGGGCATTTAGCAAATGGACTTTCTCAGATCCTTACAGGCTTCTACAGGATCTGAAATTTAAAAATAAACATTTAATTTAATTTAATCACTGTTTGTACATTCTGTTAATTTATTATTTCTTCCTCATATACAAGAACTTGCCTCCTTATGTTTTTAGATGTACTGAGAACAAATTTACTTTCACTCATCTAGCATTTACAATGCTGACTCCTAATTAAATCAAATTGTGTTTTCTTTTCCATTCCATCACTTGGCTATATGACCTCCAGCAAATCACTTTGTCTTTTTTGTGTATTCGTACTGGTTCACCCTGGGGCTGCAGGTTATTTCTTACTACAGTTATATTTAAGAGAATGATCTGCAATTACCATTTGTACAGCTATTATAATAAAACGATTTTTTTACTATTTCTAAATAGAAGATAGAGAGAAACAGAGAAAAAGTCAGTGTAGGTAACACTTTAAGATTAAAAATCTTTTTTGGCAGTGAGTAAGACTTCATTGATTTAAACCTGGAACTGTTGACATTTGTCTGGAATTTTTTTTAATGTGAAAGGAACTCTAATTTTTTAGAAGTACTTAGAGAGGTTTAAAGACTTAGCATTATACTAAATATAGAAACAAGATGATAGAAAGCAAATTAAGGAAAAAACTTACAGAGGGAAAACTTGCAAATACCCAATAGTCCAGTTGATCCTCTATTAGAAAAAATAGTATAAGACGGGCATTCCATTGGAAGGGATGGTGAAGCCTTGTTGTAAAGGGACATAAACATCTGGCAGTACACCTGGTCTCTACTCATATTTATAAATCACCTCAGGCATCTCAAGATACGGTAAAGAACACACAGAAGAAAATTGAACTAAGAACATTAATAAGCCAAGGAAAATAAAAATTATCTCAATGTAGCACGGAAAGAAATGAGTCTCATTTACTTCACTAACGCAGTGTGGAAAGACATGATGCAATTTTGCACTCCTTGCACCTTTTCACTTGCTGACTTTCATTTATATCCTCCAGGCAACAAGGAGGCCTGAAGGCCTTTGGCTCATCACCAATGCTGACGTTGCAGCATGGAGCTACAGGAGCTCCTGCAGCTCGGGTAGAGCCTCCCAGCTTTTGCCTCTGATCTGAAAACATCGAGGTTTCCTGGTGTCTTTTCTAACACAGTTTGTGTGGTGAATCTCCCAGTATTGTTTGTTGCTGCTCAAGATTCATTAATACGTAGTGAGCTGCTCTGCAGATGCCAGCTTTTCCTGCTAGCCTTGGAAGTGTTTGTCGCATTTGTTTCCGGAGCTTGAACGGAGCTGTGTGCTCTTGGAAACTCTTCTTGAGGACAGTCCAGCAGAAGAGCCTGAGCTGGCAAGGGTCAAAGTGCCTCTGAGACATTTGGGTCCAGAGCAATAGATTTAGATGCTAACACAATGCAGCTATAATCTGGAACCAGATGGAAATCTGGTCCTTAATACTTTCTTATACCTACTGTAACACAGTTTTCTACATTTTCTTCAAATTGTAGAGTAGTGCTGTGCTAGTTACTGTACATTCCATTCATTTTGTTCTCCATGACAGAAAAGAAATTGACAATGGAAACTGCTCGTCTGCCACCAAATACTCCAGGTTTATGCCCTACAGGTTATTCCAACCATATACTGTCACCCATATGCATCACTACTGTTTTCATTGATAGAACAATGGAAAATGGGTCTCCTCCTGGTAAATTAAAACTCTCCCAGAAAATTTTGATGAATAGGACTGGAGGTAAAGCAGAAAAACTATCTCCAGTATTATGTATCCCAGAGAAGTGAAAATTAGGATTTATGATCATAGCACTCTTGGTTTGATTTTTTTTTATTGTAGTGTAATTTAAATTATGGCAGTCTGGTTTTCAGAAAAATTAAAAATTAAGTAGTTTTTGAAGCTGCCATCACACTTGAGGCTTAGGGGATGTCACCATGGAACAGAGTTTTCTCTCTGGGGAACCAGTGCTGAAGAAGTGCCAAGATAATATTATACAGCCTTTGCATGAATTGGCTATATGTGCATATTATTGTGCCAGAGGCTGACTGGATCAGTAATTCTTATCTGCCCTAACTATGCTGGATAAGCATCAGGATGTACTCATCTAAGAGCTTTTCTTACCATGTGGGCCAAAACCTCCTCTCTCATCTCAAATGCTCTCACATGTAAGGGAAGGAGCGCCCTTCACTGAGGTTTGTCACTAAGGTGGCTGCTAACATTCATGCTGCAAGCTGAGGACAGACACCATTGATAAACTTTCTGTATGTCCAGATGTCCTTTTCTGGAGCATAAGTTTATCTGGTTTTAAGATACAGCCTCTGCATCACATGGGCATTATAACTCAGAGCAAGGATTTCTTTGTGATGCCCCAAAACAATTTCAAGGCTCTGCACAAAAATTTGATTGTAAAGAATGGAATTGGCCTTGTGGGTGGAGACAAGAATTGGAATTCAGTTGGATTTGTTTGTTTTCTGTTAATGATATGCACACCATCACTGGAAGAAGAAATGTTTTCTCTCTAAAGGCCTCTTATTTTGGATACAAAGGCTTCAAATTTCCAGCCTAGGAACACCTGGCTGCTGGATTCCAGTCTCCTACAACCCCAGCCAACCATGGACAGATGCTTAGTTCGGAACAGAAGTACACCAGGAGCCGCTGCATGCTCAGAAGAACACAAAGTATTACCCCAAATACACATAACAAATGCAAAACCTCAAGTTTAAATGGAAAAGAGACATAAGTCATGGTACCCCAAAAGGAAGAGGATGGGAGTAATGCTTAATTAGTGCTCTGAACCCCTGCAGTGGCAGAGGTGTACTGGGTGGGACTGCTAGAAGGCATCCAGATATCTTCCTTTCACAAAACCTCCTGCGGTTCCTGCTGAGGTTGCATGGGTGTGACTAGTTATTGTAGTTGGAGTAATTCTGAGAAAGTTAGGAGGTGTGAAACCATTTCAGCTATTGTGGTAGCCCAGCCAATTCTGTAGGTCTGCCTTGTTCAGAAGTTAATAAATAAAATGGCAATTTAGTTTTACAAAACCATTGGTTAATTTTTCTCTTTACATGCTGAGTGTAGGTGTATGCTTCTGTGTATATTTGTGGGGTCCCCCTTCTACCAGGACATGCTGTAGAAACAAAGTAATAGCCGCTATACTATTGTTTCACTATATTTAAAGCAGACCTGAAAAATACAATGTTTAGCCAAAACTGTGTTAAATTTTCTTATGCTTTTTCTGTAATTTCTTTCCTATCATTACAGATTACAAAGACATTTATGCCTAAACAGAAGCTGTCTTCTTCCAATCAGCCTGCTCTTTCTGCTCAGTTCATTCACTAAATCATTTAATCACCCAAGGCCATATGTTACCATCTTGTGTAAAACGGGTGGAAGAGGAAAAAAAAAATATGCAAAAATCTCTGCACAAGAGTGGGTGTGAGCATCCAGCATAGCTCCCACTAGGAAGCACAAAATATAAAATGTTATCACCAGTGAATGTGACTATGAAAATAAACCGAGACAGACAAAAGAAAGAGACAAGCCCTTGCAAAGGTGAAAAAGACAAGCTTTGAATATCAATTCTGGCTGGAAAAGTTATGGGCTAAATGTTGCATGTTAGTCCACGTGCTCTTATTCTCAATATTCTGCTGTTAATATAATGCTCTGCTGTAATTAACTTGAAAGCACATTAACTCATGCTTACAGTCCTGTTTTTCTCATTGCATGAGTAAGACCCTGTCCCTGACCTGATTCCATCTTCTCTCTCTCTCTCTCTCTCTCTCGGTGTGTACTGGTGCACATTTTGTCCCAGGTATTTTTGTGTGGAGTCTTGTGCTTTTACCACTCAGCTTCAGCTGCTGTTCACTGTCATGACTGCTTTGCATGGCTTTCTCTCTTGGCACATTTGCTGGGTGACAGACCCTCAGGAAACACATGACTCGGAGCAAGTTGTGGTGTATGTGCTCTTGTCAGGGAATGAGGAGGCTTGAGAGAAGTTAGAGGTGGCAAATCTTTTATTTTTAAAGCAAGGGGACTTTTCAGTTTTGTAAAAGGACCTGTAAACCACACTTCCTTCATATCTACAGGAAGCTATTATGTTTTCCCTTGCCTTTGAGCTTGTGACAGTGCTGCAGTTGGAGATGGGAGAGCAGCTGATCAAAAAGCCACTACTGCTCTCCACTTGTAAAGACTCACAGGACAGGGGCATAACATTACAGGCTGCAAAAGAAATGCCTTCTCTAAAACTGCACAAACCAGTTTATCCTAAGACTACGAAAGCATAAAAAAATTATATTTTCATTTGCATGGTTTGCTGGTTTTTATTTGGCAGCTACAATAACAACAGGCTACAGCGAGCCCATAAAACAAAGTGAGAACAGCAGCTCATTTTTGTGGCAGAATGTGATGGCTATGGCTAAAGGGCTTGCATAATTTATCTTAAACCCTTATGCCTCTATTTATTGACTTTTAAATGAAAATTAAACTCTTAGAGCCATAAGGAGGCTTCTGGTATCAGAAACGGAATTTCAGTGATAATATTTTTATCTGACTCTACCAGCTGAAAGCTCCCATCAGGAAACGTTTTGCTGGGAAGCCCCATGGCTGGGCAGGGCTGGGTCTCCCCTCCCCATCCTGCTCTTGGTGTAGCACCAAGGTCCCTGGAGACCCAAGGTGGATAGATGGGCTGGCCATACCTGGGAATCTGACCCAAGAGGTGGCAAACATAAGTTGTGTTTCCATGGTGGGAGGATGGTCATTGAGGTGACTGGCAAGACAGTATTTACCACCTTGACAAGCTAAAAAGGTGAAGTAAAATTGAGGCAGCTCATGGTAAGACCAGCTGTGATTCCTTTCCTAATACACAAGAAGACAAAAGATTAATCTAACCATACTGTTAGGGTAGAAAAATGATTTTTACTTCCCAGAAGCTTTTAGAAGGTTATTTTGTTTGTTTCTCAGATTTTTCTGTGATGTATCATTTCCCCCTCTTCTTTATTCTCCTGAAGATAGAGCAGATTCAGGAAGTGAATTGCTGCTTAGGGAAGTGTCCTGCCTCCAAGCTGACTTATATAGTAGGACATATGGCATAAGTTATATTTGGACAGATGTGAACAAGTAGTCAGTAGATTTGATAAGATTCTTTATTTAAACTAACTTGCACAGTGTCACTGTTCTACCGTCTTTCTCTCCTTCTTCAATCTGATCTTTTGCTGGTTTCAAGAATTTTAAATATACATTACATCCAACTAGTCTGTAAAGCTTTAAATGCATTTAAGAGCATTCAGTCATGACAATAATGTCAGCTTTTCTCCCCTCTGTGATTGGCAAATGTCTGATTTTGATGATAAAGCAGGCACAGATGATACATTGTATAAGCTGCAAACCCCAAGTGATTAACCAGACAGCCAAGCTCAACACAAATGATTCTCGTTGATTTGTTTAATTTGGCCCCTAATGCTTCTCTTTCACTGGTGTGGAGTCAAGGCACAAAGTAGTTCTGTACCTCCCAAGGGTAATATAGAAATAAAATGTAAAAAATTAGGATTGAATGGATTTCAAGAGGTCATGTAGTTCATCTCCCTGCCTGGATTGCTGTCAGGATCATCTGTATCTGGGCTGTTTCTGGCTAATGCTGGTCCATCCTGTTTTTGGAAATCTCCAGTGAAGGACACCCCACCAGCCACCCAGGCAATTGTTCCTACTTCTCCATTAGCCTTTCCAGAGATAATATTTTTCCTAGTGTCTTCTTGCAAGTATTGTTGTAAGAAGCTTCTTACTTCCGTCCTACCCAGAGTGATCATGCAGAAGGGTTTATTTCCTTTGCACATTAATAGCTCATGTACTGGAGGCCAGCCATCATACCTCATCGAGCCTTGTCTTCTTTAGGTTAAATAGCCCTGCATGTTCCTTGTAGGTCATGTTTCTCACATTTTATTTAGTATTTCTCATCTTCCACTGGGTCCACCTCCTTCATGGCCATGCCCTAGCTACGGATCCTGCGTTTACACAGTTTATTATTCCTTCCAAAGCAGAACATTTTGCTTTCATCCCGATTGCCATGCACCCAGCTCTTTTGGTCCATTTTCCAGTATGCTGGGACCATTTTGAATGCTTCTTTCCTCCAGTGTGCTTACAGCTCATTCCGAGATGTTTCATCTGCGAATTTAAGGGTTGTATTTTTAAGCTGTTTATCTCTATCATTAATGAAAAAAATGAGTTGTATCAAATCTAGGTCAGCTATCTCGAGAACTGGACTCAATATAGCCCTTCAGTTTGGCAGTGGATTTTTGGTAATGATCCGCTGTGCGTGGCTTTTCAGCCACTCTTGCCACCCCTGATTAGTCCTGGCTTGAGCGTGTTCCCTGGTTTAGTTGCAAGCGCATCAAGTGGGGCAAGGCAAACAGCCTGGCTGAAAGCAAGACATAATGTTGATTACCTCCCCTTCTTTCAAGGCCTCTTAACCAGTTTCAGAGAGGAACTGGATTTGTTTAACCTGCTTCATTCATGATTAATTGGTGTGAACCAACGATCATCTCCTTGTTGTCTTCTAGGTGGTTTTAATATGCTTAATTATTAAGTTTTGTAATTAGCCCATTATTCTCTTTTCATCCTCTTTTAAGTAAAAAAATCCCCCACTTGTCCTGCATGAGTTCTCAAAAATGACTCCTATTGATCAGGATGTTACTTCAACCAGCCTTTTACCATCAAGAGGATGGAGGATAAGTACAATACAAGCTAGGAAATTGCGAGTACCTTATCAATGACTTAATAGGAACTCTTTGGTGGTGCAAAGGAGGGGCGGCAGTGGAGCCGTTATTCCCAACACATCACTTTCTCAGCAGCCTGAGCAGAGCCCACTCCCTCACGTTAGCTCTTAAACCTCAGCTCCGCAAAATTAAACTTTCCTAGCGTGTTATAACTCTCAAAAGATAGCGTGGGTGGGTGAAAAATGCATTCCTCAAGGCTTGAAAATAGATGTAAGTGGATATTTGGCATAAAGCTAACAAAAAGAAAAGCCATGAAAATGTATTAATTGCTACAAAAATGGGGTTTAAGTGCCAGTGGTGGTTCAGCCCATGGGTCGATAACTCGACCTAATGTTCACCTTTTGGGTGCAGGCATGTGCTGCATAAGCATATGTGCCATTTTAATTTCCAACCCCACTTTTTAATGGTTAAAAGCTAATTAAAACATACAGTGGCATTTTGAATCAATATAGCGTATGGACTGCTGCAAATTCTCTCATCAGGCGTGTTGCCCTCAGGAAGCAACATTAACTTCAACAGCAAAATAGGGCTGTGAGCTCATTAATCATCACGCTCACAGACAGTCTGGGAGGCAGTGGCAGCAGCTCTGCATCTTTCTGGTGGTGAAGATTGGATACAATGGTTAGACATGTGAAGTGTTGCACAAACATTAACTATTACAGCCAACTGTCTTTGAAATTGGCATTTATCCCCTCAGCTCTTCAGGCTAAAAAGCAGAAATAGGACCATGAGGTGGATTTTTTATTTCGGCAGTGAATAAGAGTCAGGCTACTATAAGAACTCAGCAACCTGGTGTCCTAACTCTGAAGTCCTCTTATTCCCCTGTAACAAAAAAGAAAACAACATTCCCCTGCACCCCCCTGGGAATATATGGGCAAGAAAAAAAATGTAAGATAAAGAAGGGAAGTGGAAAAATAGTTGAGAAGAAAGAAAAGGAAGATGGGAGTCAGAGGTAAACCTAAGAAGAAATTTGGCAGTAAAGGGAGGAAGGGGAGGAAATTGGTTTATGTGTATAAATGTAGTCCACAGTGCCTTTGAGAAGCTTTGAGATAACCTTCAGAGCTCACTGCTTTGGTACAAGATGCTCATTGAAACTGGAAACATAAGCTCTTGCAGCCCCTGTGCCCCATCTCTCCAATCACATCAGCATTGGTGAATGAGGTAGGGCTCACCAGAACAAAGCAGAAAAGGGTCCTCACAGACGCCTCTCTTCTAATCTTGCAGGTCAATTTAGCATGATGCCTCTGAAGCAAAGGTTCACAGACTCCCTTTTGTCCTAAAACCTGCTGTGCTGTGGCAGTTTTGTCCATACTGTGACCACTTTTGTGTGGAGTCTGATGAGCAGCTTCTGAGACATACACGTTACACTGGTAGCACGACCCTGCAAATGACTTGTACCTGGTGTTTCTGGGATGTGTTGAAGACCAGAAAGAGAACCTGTATGTTGGCTCTTAGCTTTGTATAGGGTTGAGTCACATGAGTTTCAGCACTGACTCTTTTTATTGGGACTTTGTGCTTAGAAACATTCAAATTTTTCTTTCCATTAAGTCTTTTTTAAGCTTTAGGGCTTTTTGCTGGGTATGTACGCTATAAAAGAAGTTAGTCCCCTCCTAAGTCAGTCTGGACAGTCAAACTGGGGACATAACACTGCTCTTTGTTTTCCTCCTGCACTTCTCCTGCCTGGCATCAGACCCCTCTCCTGCCCTGTGGGGAGGAGGAGAGCACTTTGTGCTGTCTCTCGCTGTGTGAGCTGGCCTATGCATATAACTTCTTCTGGGGGCACTGTGCTGTGATTGGGGAGCCATCTTCATAAAATCTGGAGACAGCATGAAGAAACATTAGTGATTGATGAGGACTGAAAAAGTGCCAGGGAAGAGAGAAGCTTCCAAATAAAGCGAAGTGCTAAAGGAGTGCAGGCTGCACATGTCTGACACTGCTGCTGCCTCATGGGGCAGGGGCATTCCCTCTGGTCATGCGGGAGGAAATGCCTGCACAGTCCACACCGCAGTACAGCTTCTACTCACCAGCTGCTGGCATCACATCGACTGTGTACTCCTTCATCTCTGTCCCATAGAGATCCATTGGTCCCACTTTTCTGCATGCTGGAGTTTATTTTTGTGACAGGCAGCAAGTTTCGTATCTCCTATTTTCACCTCTGGAGCCACATAGCTTCTAAGAGCCCCTGAGAGGTTTCTGCTTTTTGAGGTGCTAGGGGCCTTGCTTCTCTGGTCATTTTTCTTTTAATGCAATTTTTAGTCAGAACATGGAAGAAAGATCTCAGGGGAGAGGGAGGTGCAGAGCTAGGAAAGGCACAGTGAATCAAAGGCACCTTTCCTCAGACTGTTTCAACAGGTTGTTGGCTTGTGTTGGGGGGTCAGATATGGCCTGAGGGCAGCTGCTCAGAAAGGTCCGTCCTGCCGTGGGGAGGCTTCAATTTTAATCCTAAATTAAATTGAGCCAGTGTTCACAGGACCATCTAGTCAGGAGAAGAAAATAAGACAGTGTAGCATAAGAGGGCACAAGAGAAGGATTTTGCTCTGTAATGGCAAATTACCCACTCAAAAATAACATAAAAAAGGGAGGAAAAAATTAACGAATAAAGTCTGCACATTATTTTAAATCACAGAAGTGTCAAAAATGGTAATGCCTATATCAAGGCTGCCCTAATGTAGCTTTAATTTGCATGCCATTGGCATTGATTTGATGTGAATATTTACTCTCCTATTCAATTAAGAAAATCCATAACTGCCACCATATTTTAATGTTAATGTATTTTTACACAGCTCTCTGTTTACCTTATTTTCTCTTCTATAACATTAACACTTTTTTTTGTTAAAAATGTGTGAAAGATTAATTTGTAGAATGACGGGATATGTGGGTGTGTAGCACAGGCCAGATGGAAGGGGTGTAACATGACAGTTTTCTTCTGTGGCTTCGTTTTGTTTTTATTGTTGCAAGCGAGCAAAGTATAACTAAAATTATCATTTCTTCTCTGGGCAAAAAGAACTAAGTGGTAAGTTCCTCTTTTATTCCCCATGGCTCTCAGTGCTCCCATGCAGCTGCAACCCTGTTCAGAATAGCTGACAGGTTGGTAAATATTTGTCTAAAACTTCAGCTTATGTATTTGAAGACCGCTGTGATATAAAGAAGGGAATTTGTACTCAGGCTCCATAATTCCATTTCTATGGTGTAGATCTGAATTCAGATGTATTCATAAACAAGAGCAATTTTGTGAGACTTATTAGTCTTCTCTTGGCTGGTAAAGGTGAAAATAGGCACACTTAATACTGAAAAAATAAATAAAAAGGAAAAAAATATCTATCCAAGACAAAGCCTTTTTAATCTATAAAGCTATCCATTCAAGAAAGCTTTTTAGTTGTTGAAAGAGGGCTGTTCCAAGGCCAAATTCTAATTTACACATAAGTATTGTAGGAGTTTGGTATAGTAAATGTCCTTATTGAAGAATAAAGCAATTAGCACAGTAACTTGCTGTCATCTGGCACGTAAAGGCATTCCAAGAAAAAGTTAAGTGTTGAGGAAAGGAGAGAAATTCAGGACAGCATGTGGGAGAGGAATATGGAGGCTCCTTTTTATGCCACTCAGGAGAAAAGGAGGGGAGAGAAAACCCACTGCAGACTTAATCTGTTCCCTTACCTCATCACGAATTGACCCAAGTTTCTTCCCTTCTTTTAAGGCAAGGGGGAAAAAATGCAACCAGACCTCAGGTCTTTCTCAGAGGCTAAAATCCTGAAACCACGATACCATAAGAAATAGCTGTATGTTTTTGCAGCCTCATCCTCAAATGCTTGTTCTGCCCTGTGAATTTGCCCGTGAACACACGTGTGCTTCATGAGCTTTGCTGATACTCCAGTCTTCTGTGTCAGTGCTACCCACTCCCTCACATATGGGAAATTATCCTGTTAAAATGGTCACCTTTTTTTTTCCCCACAGTATATCCTCACAAATCTCTTGGCTCTGCTTTAATGTCTTCAAGTAGACCTGATGCAACCCTTGTGATCTTTAAACAGGCACCCAACACTTCCTTCTGTCTACACACCTCACCAAAAATGCTGTTACGCTTGCACATCAGGAGACATTTTTCTTGTCTTTCAACCACTTTTGGTGTGCGTGCCATTATGTGTACCAGCAAAAATGCCTATTTTTCTCCGGTTCTCTTGACTGACAAAAAGGAAGGTTTGCTTAGGTTTCAGACAAACAAGTTGTTTTGGTTTAACAATCATCACAGGTTTTAGTCCAGAGCAGAAATTTCTGAGAAGTCAGAATTAATGGAAATGGAATATTATAGTTCAAATAATTTAACAGTAACTTAATTTGATTTTCTACTGTTTGAGTAATAAAATAGAGCTGTATTCAGTCCTTCCAACTCTCTTACTGCAGATGGAGGATTACTTCATTTTAAGTGGTTTGTCCCCTCTAAGTTGCTGGATCTTTGTTGGGTGATTTCATAAGTAAAAATAACAAGGGTTTTGTCAATTTTTCTGTGAAAATACTGCTTTCTCTTAGTGTCATATCACTAGTCTGGGAGTTGCTGAATCAAGAATCCCTTTTCTTTTTTCTATTACCCATATATTTTTTCAAACAATAGCAGGTTTATGCCCTAAATTTAATTGACTGATATCAGTTTTCTACTTTTCTCTTTAGTATTTCCTCCAAAATTAGGCCTTCCAAGCCTGTGAACAAATGTAGCTTCTTCTCTGGTTTATCAGCTCTTTGCTGTTTAGCCTTATTTATGCATGTAGAGTTACAGAACTTACTGCAGAGCCACCAGCAGTTTATCTGGTCTGTTGTGGGCTTGGTGTCATTGGAATGTTTTGCTCCTATGTCACAATATGAAGTCATATCTAACGTTGAGGAAGTGATGCAACTACAAGAAATGAGTGCACACAAGCAAATGTGAGAGCAGACTGTGGTTGCTGGTATTGCACATCACCCTTTTACACAACACCAGTTCAAAACTGAGTTTGTAGATGTGCAGAGGCTTTTGGGTGCTGTTTTCTCAGCTCCTCCCCAGAGCTAAGTGGTGAAGTGCAAGGGCGTCTAGTGCTGTAGTCACCACACCTCCACCAGGTAGGCAAGATTCACCCCAATTAGGTTTGTATGGCTGCTCATGCCAGCCCTGTGTCTCGTTAGCCCCGTCCATCACAGGTAGGTTTTGCTTTCTCATCCAGTCAGAAACAATCATCACAGAATCATAGAATGGCTTTAGTTGGAATGGGCCTTAAAGATCATCCAGTTCCAGTCACCCACCCATGGGCAGGGACACCTTCCACTAGACCAGGTTCATTAGAGCCCCATCCAACCTGGCACTGAACACTTCCACTGGGCATGGAAGAGGTGAGCAAAGTGAGTGTCAACAGACAGAGGCAAGTGAAGCCGCAGGTGGAGAGAGGGAGAAACCCAGAAAAAGAGAAATGAGCACCAACTCTCTGCGCTTGCACTTCCACAACAAAGACCCCTCACTGCTTCAGGTGTCTGTCAGGGCTGGTCAGTGTTAACTTAAGTCCACACTGCAATGAGCAATAGCAAGAATAACTATCAGGGAGCAAAGGCTGCCTGCTTCCAGATAACTTCGTGCATCATGGCTCTGAAGGAGGTGCCAGAGCTGCTTCCTCTATGCCCAGTGGCTTTCACCCACTCCTGAGGATACAGCAGGTGTTGGATGAGGAGATAACCAAGCAGGAACAAACCACATCAGCAGGCAGGAAGGTATATTTGCCTGGGGACGCCTTTTGCAATTAAAGTTAGGTAAAGCAACCAAAAACCACAACAAACAAAAGCTTCCTCAGCCCAGGAGGGGTTTGACATCGTCCCTGTGTCCAGGCAGGGAGCCAAGCTGCCCCACAGACGTGCTTCCCAGATCTTCCCACTCACTTTCACTTCACCCTCCCTCTCCATCCTTTTAAGGAAGAAAGAAAGCTGGAGCTGACTGCCTGTTTAACAAAACCATGCAATGGCTTTATCTTATGCCATGCAATGCAGTACATGCTCTGCAGGTACACCTTATTCTTTCACTTGGCTCTTTTGGGGTAATAATTCTTCTCCTCTTCGATTGCACACACCTTTTTTGAGACAATATAGCTTGGTTCCTGTTTAAAGGGGATTGAAACCTAGGTGAGGGGCCATGGGATTAAAAACTAGCCATGTCAACACTATTTATGTCAGTCATTGACTGCATAATTGTCTGTCTTCATATGGATGAGTAGGTTTTAGTTACTGACTGCTAATATTAACAAAAGGCATCTTCTTTCACCTTCTTAAAAATTCCCAAGAAAACCCACAGTTTCATAGTTAAAAACTCACTGGGATGGGTTGTTTTGTTTTGGGTTTTTTTGAGTTTTTGAGTTTTTGTTGGGTTTTTTTTTTAAGATAAAGAGAAGAACCCAAAGTGAGAAATCTGTTTTCAAAGCTGTTAAGACAGTCACAGTGAGGCTTTGAGGATGAACAGGTACAGGTTCAGGTACAGGTGGGATTCAGAAGAAAAAATATGCATTTCATCATGGTAAAAATATAAACAAACTCTGCCAAAAATCAAAGTACTGGGGGAAAGCAAGCAGACTATCAAGTTGCATAACCTTATCCACTGCCAGCTTCATACCTGATGTGCAGGATTTAAATGAGTAGTGAAAATATTGGTTACACAGCACATTTTCAGAAACTAATTTATTTGGTGGGGAAATTTTTTCCTCCTTTTTGTCTTGTATGTTTACCACAGCTGCCACAGAGCTGGCTGTCCTTGCTCCATAGATGCAGCTGAGGATGCAGACGGATGGCTGAATGCTAGGCTGTTCTCAGTCCTGGGGATCCTGGAAAGGGGCATATACCTGATCACCCCACAGCCTCCCGTGGGCCACTCTCAGGACGTGGGGCCAGTTGCAGCCCCTGAGTGTGGCACTGCCCAGCAGCCCGAGTGGGAAACACCTCTGCAGATTTACCATTTTCCCTCTTTGCTTACTCTCCTCTGTCTCTGGCACTGTTCTGAACTTAGGCACCTGGCTCCAGGGTGGGTGGGGACATTTTCTAGGTCTCCTGCATGACCAGAGGGCTCATGTCCATCAAGGCAAGTCTTAGCAAGAGGCTGTGGCCCAGAGCAAGGACCAAATCCTTGATTTTAGTACTTCATGCTGATTTGTGTGGTTCCTTTTTGTTCTTAGATTGTATTTTCTTGCTAACAAAAATTATTTTCAGGCTTTTTTCTACTCATTGGTCTTATTTTGTCTCTAGTCATCATAAAATGCTAGAAGTACCATGATGCAAAGGTTACTTGTGTGTCAGTCCTTACTATCAGCCAGCTTTAAAAGAAGTCACCTGCTTTTTCCAAGCACAAAAGTCAAATTGACTGATTTTAGCAAGAAGCTGAAAAAATATTGTGCATATCTCTAAAAACATTCTTTGCCCCAACCAAATGAACAAATATTTCTGAAGACTGAGCAATATTGTCATGCTTTCAAGATATTCTCTGCCAAGGATTTTGTTCTTCTGATGATGGACAAAGACCCCTGGGAGCTGACCACAGCCAGAGCTTTCCCGCTTCACTGAGAACATGGGGCTACTAATAATTTCAGGGAAAGGAATGAACAAAGACACTCCATTGAAATCAGCTCTAAAGAAATACAGAATTTATCTCTGTTCCTTTATGTTTAAATGTTCCTTAATGTTTAAAAACATTAGATGCTGGAACATTGCTGTTTCTTACTTCAAGACCTTACTCAGCCAGGGTGGGTGGCTGCACCCTCGCCCTGCCACCTGCCAACCCTCACTGGGGTGGGAGCCAGGAAGCGAGATCTAGCCCATCCGCCTCACTTCTGGAGAAACCATGATTCCTGTACTGCTGGGCAGAGCTCACATAGAGTCTGGTAATTTGTTGATATGCTCCATAAAAGTTGACACTCTCGGACATCATCCTCTGTGTTCAGACTGGGTTTTGTAGGAATGGCTTTTGTAGGAGATGAGCTGCAAGGAAATGACCTGGAGGGTACTCTGCTTCCATTGTTGTGCAAAGAGGGAGGGTGTGTTGGAAAGCATTAAATCTACATTACCTGCCTCCAGCTCCACCAGCAAACCTGTGTGTTCTTCAGTGACATGGGTGCTTCCCTATAGGAACCTCAAGGAGAAAGATCCAGTCGTGTGAGTCATTGGGCTAGGACTCGGGATGTGGTCTAGGCTCTGCCCTCAGCAGACACCCTGTGGCATCCCCTACCTCGGTAAAGGAGGCTCAAGCTACCAGCGCTGTGCTCTGCAGAGCTGCTTGGGGGCTTCTCAGATCCGACAGCAATGAGCTCCACCGAAAAGCTTATAAATATATTAAATTTATGAACATTTACTGTACGCTGCACACTGAAATCTGCCAACACTAATCCAAAAGAATTACACATTTTAGACCTGAACATAACATACTGTATGCAGTAACTCACATCAGAGCAACCCATATGCTACTGTTAATGTGCCAACTGACACATGTTAAGCCACAAACATAAGAAAGGATTGGATTTCAACTGCATTTTTTGTATTTCAGTTATTCCTCGGGTCCATTATTTTTATTCACCATTATCTTCTCTCCCCTCTCCAGACAGACTGCTCTCCCTAATACATCTTCCACTGCCCTACCAGATTTCCTGCTAGGTAGAGGCTGCCCCGGAGACAAAGGGACTAACATAAGCAGATAGGCTGGGAAGCACAGAAATAGCACCACCCCACAATAATCTAGGTCACTTAATAGCCTACTTTCAGGGCTCTCGGTGAACCCTGTACCCACTCCTGCTAGGCAAAGAGAAACCCTGAGAAGAAGTGGGTGGATGAGTAGACAGCCAGCCATCCCAAGTGTCAGATCTGACTCCTTGGGAGAGATGCGTCGAGGATGCTCTGACAGAATGTGTCTGAGCTGGAGGCAAATGTTTCTGTATTACATTCATGACACAAGAGTTCTGCCACCTTGCAATATGTGCGCGCTGTTGCTGCTTGATGGTAATAACTGGATTTTTCCAGGGAGTCAGTGAAAGCACCCCAATGCCATTACAATAATTAGGTCTCAAGGTTTCTTGAGCTAGGATAATCCTCCAGAAATCGGTAAGTTTTACGTAAGGCAAGTCAGGAGCAACTGCGAGAGTCTTGGAGCATAAATGTGCTCTATGTATCAGGGAAGAATCTGCTTCTCACCTTCCAGGTTTGTCAAGGTGTGATACCAGCAATCAGAACATACCACAAAGGACCAAACTGCCACCAGCTTCAGTTCTCCAGTGAGCCAAAACCATAGATTTGCATGGGGTTGGTACCAAAAATTGTGTGACGGATGCAATTTCATTATGTAAGCAGGAGGGTTTAAAATAGGAAAACCAAAAAGAAGACAAGAGCACATGTCATCATGCAGATTTAAACCACAAACTTTCAGTTACCTTATCAGATAAATACTGCTTAGGGAAGCAACTAATGTATTTTATGTAGAGCAGCTACTGAAGAGGATCTGACAGAGAATTCAGTGATAGATTCCGCAAGTATTTGGCAATGCATCAATAATGTACTGGAGAACTCAGACTCTTGAGTCTCTTCTTGATTAAAGGAAAGCATCTGCTGGAGTCCCAGAACTTGAAAAAGTGGCTAAATGTGACATGTGAGAAACCAGAATTTATCTCCCTGCTAGAGCTGACCTAGTGTGAATTGTGAAATGAAGGAAAGAATAGCTGGCTTGTGTTTAAGGTGGGAGGTGAGACCACGCAGTAAAAATGTCTTCCAGTGCATGGGTAGAGAGAGACCACGATGCACGTAACCCCAGCCTTTACATCAACATATTCCTATGCATTATTTGGATCCTCTTTCTTTTCCCGTCCTTTCGGCCTGTGTGGGAAATGCAGTGTAACTCACAGCGGCATGTGCTGCGAAAGCTAATAATACCCTGGAGATGATGGAAATAGCATCCTTGAGGTAAGAGCTTGCACTTTAATTTCAGCACAGAGAAATCTTATGGGATTCCCTTATTCAGAGTTATATACCTCACTCTTTTCTAGAAACTTCAAAGTCTTTTATGTTAAAGAACCCTTTCATCATGTCCTCAGACTGGCTTAATTAAATTTAGGAGAGTACTGCATTTTCATAAAATAAGCAGAAAAGTGCCTGCATTTAAGTACAGTCCTATATATAATTTTATTTTTAATATTACTCCAGCTTCTTTTATTTCAAAAATACTTATAAGATTTGGATATGAGTGATTGCAGAGCCTAACTCAAAGAGATTAGGCATATTGATAGCCCTGCTCATGAAAGTCTGCAGGATCCAGGCATTTAAGTCAGTTCTAAATGTAAGACAGAGGGCTATCCATTAATACTAACTTAAATTTGATAAAAATAGCTCCCCAAAATCTCATTTTAATCAGTAAAGAGGGAGGTACTCCTCTTAAGTCTCTCAATTAGACCTGTGGTCCACAGTCCTGCCCAAATTAGGGCCCGGGAGAGGACATCCTATCTTGCTGTTTCCATAAGGGAAGTGAAGCAGAGAATAGCTGCTGAGCAACACAGACCTTGAAGCAGTATTTGGAATAGGCTAGCATGAATCCTCTCCACAGTGTGCTCAAAACAATGCCTGGTTTTTATGCCTAAATTGTGTGTCTGAGGAGGTGAGACAGGAGTCACGACACGCAGTAAATATTTGAAGTTCAGTAGTGCATGTTCAGTGGTTGACAGAGGGTGTGATGGACATGAGAACAGCCATGCTATGTCAGACCAAGTGTCCATATCGACAAATATTCTGCACTGAGCAGTGACCAAAATTTGTTGTGGGAAGACTATATGAGCAAGAGAAGCAGGTAGTGAAACATTCCCCTGTAACAGTCACCCAGCCTCCAGCAGTTTGCAACTCAGCGATCTTCTGAGCTAAACGTGGTATCTTGGAGTCCTCAATGGATTTTTCCTCTATGATTTTGTCCAGTTTCTGCTTAAGGCTGCATAAACTTTCAGCATCCTGTGGCAGACCATCTCTAGCTAAACCGCATGCTATGTGTCAAGGTGGAGAATCTTCTTCCATGTATTTTTGACTTGCCATGTAACAGTGTAGTCTTGTTTCAAAAGATACAATAAACAATCCATCCATATTCACCCTGTTTACGCCATTCTTCTTTTTCTGACTCTTGTAATCTCTCCTTCTTTTCCAGGCAGAAAACTCCTATTCTACTTTGTCATTCCTGATATGACGTGCATAAATCTACAAGTTAGATGAAAGTTAATTTTTTTGTTCAAGAAATGCTAGAGTGGGTAGATGAACAGAAACGCTTAAGCACAAGTAGGAGCACACAGGGAACCAGGAAAATTATTAGGCGTTGGCAGATATGTTACTTGTAGCCTGTGGATCTCCTGGGGAAAGGCATAGCTCCTGCCTAAGGCCCTCACGTAATTCTCTTGGTCTGCTGACATCCCTCCAGTATTTACTGTAAAAGATCAACCCTCATGTTTTCCACTCACCCTATTTTCCCATCAGAGCTGTAGAAAACCTGGTGAGAAGAGATAACATCTTCATGCTCTACTAGCTGTACTGGGAAACACTTGCTTCTTCTAAACCATGGCTTCTTCCCAGCTTCTTCTGTACAGGACATAAAGTGGAAAATTTCTTGCAGATTACCCTGCCCCTTGCAAAGGCTTCAGTTGATCAGGGAAGAACTCTTGCTCTTATAGAAAATTATGATTAAGGCAATGAATGTGAGTATAATGCATTTGAGTTCACACACATGCGCTGGTCTTGTGGCACTGCTTCCACCTGCAAGGAAGGCTGGGGGGACAGGCATACCAGTGCTGACATGTCTGTTTGCTTGGTTAGTACTCTCAGTGAGGGTATAGCTGGCTGGGAGGCAAGATCTTTATGACAGAATCAGAGAATCTCAGAGTGGAAAAAAACCCTTAAGATCAATGAGACCAAACATCAGCCCAGCACTGCCAGCTCCCCCACTAAACCATGTCCCTGCATGCCACAGCTACGTATCTTTTAAATATCTCCAGGGATGGTGATCCAACCACTTCCCTGAGCAGCCCCTTCCAATGCATGACAACCCAGGATGACTCCTCCTGAAAGTGATTTTGGCTGGACGGTATCACATTCATTGCATATGTGAGTATCATCATGACACCTTGAACTCCATCCTATCATACCACTTTCCAACTTGCACTAAAATTAGTAAAGAAAGCAGCACAATGACTGAATTTAAAGTTTTAAAGTGGCTTTAAAGTTTAATACTGCATTATCACACTTGGGGACATTACAGGTAGAGTGGGGACCAACATACTGAAGTGCTAGTGTTTCCTTAAAAATAGATTGCATTGCTAGTGACCTTTCAGAGCCATGTGTTAGCTGGAACTGAAGTTGAATAAGCAAGTCAGAGATTTCATTTCCATGGTTTGAAGCAATAGAACTGAGATGTTCTCTCTTGTCCTCCCCCCATTCAAGTATGAATGCAGTCTTTGCAAAGCACTGCTTTCATTTAGCTATACCCAGTTGGTACTTGTTGCCAAATGGAATGTGGATGTGCCTCAGAGAAGATCACTCTTGACTAATGAAATGGCAATTAGTTTATGCAACTTATTAGCATTAGTATTTATTTTACTTTACAATATTACCTAAAAGCATCTCCGAGATATTGAAACTGCAGCATTGTCTGTTCATTGCTGTCTTTTAAATAAATAGTCCTACTAAATGTGAAAAGCTGGCATTTGTACTGCATGCACCTATGTTATCATCGTCGCAAAGCAGATGCAGAATGTAAGGCGACTTGAACAATCAGCACTGTAATTTGCACAGTAACATTGTTTTAGATCTAATTAGTGCTTATGCAGATCCCTTACAAAAATGTGAAAACCGCACCAGGATGTAATTGTTAATGAATTTAGTGCAAAGCACATCTGCATAAATTCCATTTCAGCAAGAAAAAAAAAAGCAACCTCTAAGTTCAACTGCTATTTGCTCAAGAGCCAAAACACTGTGAATTGTGCCCACTATGTTTTAGCCTTGCTCTGCTGGCTTTGATATTTCAAATAAATACTACGAAGTTAAAGCCTCCAGCTGCAGACCAACCCATCTGTAGATGTTTGTTATATTTGGCAGTATTCAAAGATGATTTGCCTTCCTGCTGAAAAATAAAATAAAAAAAGAGGTTCTCTCAGCAAAAAACCAAAATTGAAATACTTATCAGCCAAAAACTAAAGTTTAAAAATATTCTGTGTGGGTCAAGTGACAGAACTTTTGGAACAGCAGGCATGCATGTATACTGTGCCTATAGTTTGAACTCTGTACCTTGCTCCATGTGTGTGCATAAGTCCATCTGTAGTAACTTCTGTCTGAACTGCAGAGCATATCCGTGGCTAACAAGGAGTGCCACTAATAGATGCAGGTAACTGATCTTAAACTTCATGCAACAGCTATGTTAGAAACTGCACATCTGCCCTTCAAGAATAGCATCAAGATCTATTCCACCATCTTTTGTTTCTTCAGAGATGATTGCTGGGGTTTAGGTGAGGCTCTGGCATTGGTCTTCCAACAAAGAACCTGGCTCATGAGGTTTTTGTACCAGCATCAGAAATCTCACTCAAGAGTTTGA
The DNA here is from genome assembly GCA_013400515.1 of Erpornis zantholeuca. Lineage (NCBI taxonomy): Eukaryota > Metazoa > Chordata > Aves > Passeriformes > Timaliidae > Erpornis > Erpornis zantholeuca. The sequence continues at coordinate 74,720 of VZTN01004831.1, read as the reverse complement.
AGTTTGTCGGGAGTGATGAGAATATTTTTTGCTGAGTCTTGGCTTTATGTGTGGCCTTTATATGCAAATATAACTCAAGGACCTCACAGGTACCAAGCCTTCAGTGAACTCATGTATGGGCTTCCTTATGGAAGCCTTAGATACATGGTTTTCCTTCCCAAACAGAGCAAGGATGGTTTTTGCAAGACCACAGTTGTTCTGAAAGGCATTAGCCCATAACGAGGTTAGGGGAACATCAGAGCAGGAGTCAGGAACACCCAATACAACAACCCTGCCTGCCTTCCTACCCTGGTCTACCAAAAAAATATCTTCTCACAAGCTCAGGTCACTCAGAATGAGTGACTCAAAATCAGAAGTTACAGTGTGTGATATTGGAGAGGTCTTACATACCAGCACATTGATACCTATAGACACAACGGACACATACTTGGAAAAGATTATCAGTCTTGTTCTTTTTTATTTTTTAAACTTAGAGTGGTTTTTACCCCAAATATGGCACTCACAGTTAGGCTCAGACCCTTTGTTATCATTATCTGAAACACTTTTCATCTCTGTACTTTTTTTAAAAAATGTATCATTTTAGTTTTGCATCCACAAAGTTTGGCTGTGCTTTCTGTCTAAGAAATCAGAATGCATTCATGAAAGAGGTGACAGAGCAATTCAGAGAGCTGTCTCTTACTTCAGGCCCTGTGAGAATCTTCCTATGGGTGATTAAATCAGGCAACCAGTTTAACCTTCCACACTTAATTCTCCATTTCTGAATAGGACAAACGATAGCACCAGTTATGTCATTGAGGCATTTGTGATGAATGGCTATGTTAAAAGATGCTGAGTCATTCAGATATCATCTGATGCACCTACATAAAAAACTTAATGTAATCGAGATACTTGCATTAAAATGGATAGCTTCTCAAGTTAATAGATGAATCTAGTGAAAACCTTCATGAGATCGCTATCCATAAATTTGTTAAAAGGAGATTAGTAAGATACACCCTGGCCAGCAGGCTTCAGGTTTCCTTTGGCCAGCAAGAACACATGCTCACTGCCCGAGGCCCACAGCCCTTTAAATGTCAGATGATCCCATGCCAGAGACAGCTGCTGTGTCAGCCCATAGAGCCCAAACCAGTGCTCCCAAACTGCTGGCAGTGGGTGTTTGTGCTCCAGCCTTGACAGCCTGAGGGAGTAATAGGAGAGGAACAGAAGGGGACCATAGCAGATCTACATGTGATGGAATTAGAGGGGGACACTTGCAGGCAGTGAGACCCCAACAGCACAGTGTCTTGTTTGCATTTCTCTGTAAAGGTGTGCACCACTTCATGAAGGAAACTCCTGTCTGAGCTCTGCACAAAGAACTCAGAAGATCTCCTGGTGTATGTTTTTCAGATTGAACCAACAAACAACCATTGAAACCATGTTTTTCATCTCCCCCTCTTTTTCCCTGTTCTCTAGTAGAACACAGCATTTCTGTGACTGAAATATCCCTTTCTATCAAAAAGTTATTACTGAGGTTTTCAAAGTTACAAGTTAGGTGGCACCGGTTTGTTTTGGGCTTCTTTTTGACATGATATTCAAAAATGTGGAGGACTTAGGGGACTGAGGGAAAGAGAAAGACTGGTAGACAGTAGAACATGATTGATGGCAGAAGTGGAGATGAGGATGTTGAACAGAAGGAGGTGAGAGGGAGGTGTGGAGGACAAGAGAGAAGTAGGTGTCATTAAAAGGAAATGAGGAGACAAAGAACAGAGTAGACGTGTGTGAACTGCACAGTAAGCTTCCTTTCCAAGAGCTCAGATCTCAGCAGTTATTTTAGTTTTCTGTTTTGTGAGGAAAACTGACACTACACAAAGATGAGGGGACAGAAATTCATGGAATGCAGCTGCTTTGCACCCACTTACGGTGCCAGTGAGTTAGGGGCATTAGGAAACAGCTTCCATTCAGAAGGCGGAAAGATAAATGTTTTAGGCACCCAATATAAACTTTCTCTCATGGCTGATAAAATTAATATCTTCTAATTTTTTAATAGATCTTCAAGTACTTCACAGTTTCCAGCATCCGAAGCCTTTTTTTACATGCTGAGAAATGAGAAGGCACATGAGCTAGCTGGAGTAATGGCAGTCAGCAATGGAACCAGTTTCTCTCCTCCTGACCTGCTTCCCCATCACTGGCCTGACGCTTGGACATGCCTCCAGAAAGAGAATTCCCCACTTAAGTAGCAATTCATGCTTCTATCTTTTGTTTGTTTGTTGGTTGGTTGTTTTTAGGAGGGTTTTTTTTGTTGACTTTGGATTTTTTTTTTTTTTTTTGCTTAAGTTTCAGGCATTTCTCTGTGATCTTCATCCATTGCTGGAGATGATATGTATCTGCTTATTTCGAGAACTAGTCCTCCAAGCAGTTGCTCATGGAACTTGAGCAGCCATGGAAATTGCATCTTGCTGCTGGCCTGGACCTAGGAGAAGCCAAAATAGGAATCTTGATTAATCCCTGGAGAGGGAAAGTGTCTCCTCCATCAGCACATTGGCTGAAACCTGGCACATGGGCAGGACATGCAGACGTTTTCTTCCTTGCTCTGTGAGCCCTTTTCATGTAAACTCTGCAGAATAGAAAATTCAGCTGTTCCCTTTTCCCACAGGTTAGCATGGATAATAAAGACACTTCACTCTTTGCTTTCAGATATTTTTCTAAACTATTTTGATCCTTGAAACATTTATACTAACAAAGAAATTCCACTGCCTCCTTGTCTCCCTCCCTCCCACCCCCACCGCAATAACTTGCTCTGTCTTGTAACTCTGACTTGATTTTTGGCATATATTTGCATACATTAGAAACGGAGAGAGGATTAAAGTTTAAGAGGAAATTGTGGCTAGTGTGAAAGGGGAACAAAAGGACATCTGTGAAGTAGCCCACAACTGGCAAGGAAAGCTATTCCACCTCCAGCACCAGCTGCAGGGGAAGTGGTGCCCACTGCCCCAACAAGACTTTCTTTGTTTTACTGTAAAAACTGGGAGTGGTGGCTTTTAAAGTGACACAATTTGAGGTAAGGAGCTTCCCTTTTTCCTTCTCTATTCTGATATTGTATGGCAACAGATGTTTTCTAAGCAAATAATTTCTCCCAAGATTACCCTAAAAAAATCTTCCAAATCCAGAGGGAGTACAGATTTATGGTGCTGGGTCTCTCTGCACCCACAAGCAGGCATGCAGGAGCTGCTGCTGTAAATTTCTCCAGGGCTCACTAGCCTTCCTAAACCTGCCACTTCCTCCCAAGGCAGAGGAGGACATTTTCCGGCACTGCTTGGTCCCGCTGCAGCAGAAGGAGCTGGGGACTGTGTGGAGGATGTGGCAGATGGGGGAAGGTGATGTGGGACAGGAAGCAAGCTGGAGCTGAAGGGAAAGCTTGAGAGTAAAAGAAGAGGACAAAAAGATGCAAACAGGAAGAAGAAATGTATGCAAAGCTGTCTTTCAGTGAGGTAAGAAGGAATTGAGCTTTTTCTGAGGAAGAAAGCCAGAGAGGAAAGAGGTGGGAAAACGCAAGAATGTGAACCTTATCCCACCCAGTTGAGGGAGATACTTTTCGATTCTGAAATGGTAGAAGCTCTCTGGATGCATTGTAAATGTCCTTTTAATACAGTACTCCAAAACCTTGCTTGCTTTCTGCTTGCAGATCCTCTGGAAGGTGTAACATGTTCATCCTCTTGCTGGGGACACACCAGAGAGCAGTGTTTGGAGGCAGACTGATCAAACATCTCTCCTAGCCTACACTTTTCTCAAGAGGTTAAAGTGCTGCAGCCAGTCCTCCATAAATATTCCCTGAAAATATGGGTTTGTGCCATGAATCTGCAAGGTGTGAGATCTGAAGTTTATATGTTTCCTTCTTGGGTGTACAAACTTGGACTCCTTGGCTCCCTTCCCCCCTCTGCCTTAGCCACTTGGTTATTCCATTCTCCCTTGGCTGCATTCCTGCTTGGAGGCCATTGAAGACGGCGAGGTCAAAATGACTCCTGGGGTTTCTCCCCATGTGAGATCAATGTTCACATAGCAGTGACAACCTCCCTACGTGTGCCCAGCCCACACATTTTGTATGCTGCGATGAGTGTCTTCCAGACAGATTCATCCACACTACTTTTGTCAGGGTGGCAGAGTCCTCCCAGACTTTCACCATCATTAGGCTTTAATTAAAAAATAAAAGTGTCTCAAACCACTTCTTTAAATGACTTTCATGGAAAAACCAATCAGCCAAGCCCCCCCAAAAAGCTGCAGGGGCTTTCATTGGAAGATATGCAACTAAAACTCTCTGGAAATTCTCATTTGATTTGATTTGATTTGATTTTTTGTAAATCAGTTGGTACTGACTACCAGGGACTACCACGTCCCTTCTTTCCTTGTGTGCACTTGGAAGAGGAGAAGGGGAGGATATCTAAGCTTAAGTATGCCCAGGAGTGGCAGAGCTGAGTTTTTTCAAAGGTTTTGGTTTTTTTGTTTCTTAGTTTTTCAATTTGTTCCATTTAAAGAGGGTGGGATTTCTTCATAAAGATTTGAATTATGGTTGGAAGTCCTGATTAATATGAATACCAACTGCTCAGCTCAAGGTCATGTAGTCCTTAGGTGACATGTAGTGAGGAGACATGGGGAAGGTTTAGAAAAAAATACTGCTTTTGCACATGATTTTGAAGGGAAGTTATTTTAGTTCTTGAAATTGTAAGCTAATTTTTGCAGTTGTTGGCAACCCATCTTTAAGCAGATACATTTCTAGCTGTGAAAGTCCCAATTCCTAGTCTGTGAGGGGAACATCAAGTTCTGGGTGCCCCTGAGAGGTTTACATTTCTCCCTGTCATTGTCCTCATAAGGTGCTACAGGGAATCTTCTGATGAAACCTGGCTAATAGATGGATATAAAGAACTCTTCTAGTCATCCATACTAGTAAAGTGTACCTGGTAAGATTAACAAAAAAGGTGATCACATCGTTAGTAGTTTGAAAAATAGCCTAGAATACGAAAGAAGAGATCATTTCCCCCCCTGCCTCTCACTAGATGAAATAAGCTGGCTTTCTATTTTGGCCTCTTCTGGCTCCCATGTCTTTTTGGATACCACCAATCCGGCACACCAAATCTTCTTGCTTCTCCCTGTGTTGGCTTCCAGTCACAGGGGAACAGGCTATGTGTTTTTCACAGTCAGAACTGGGCATCACATGTAGAGTTTGAGGGTTAGTGGTGCTATGGCTGGTGCACAAAGGGGAAAACCCATGCACCCAGGTTCATGGAAGTTGTCACTCTTCAGAACTTCATCCTAAAAAAAACCAGGGAAAAATATGTTCATTGCTAAAATGGTAGCACAGCTATATCAGCAAAAGAAACAGAACTCAAGTACAAGAAGATGCCATTTTTTCCTAGTAGTTTCAAGGCAAAGCTGTCCTAAAAGATGACATGGAGAGCAGGCAAATAGTGCTGAACTGAGGGACTCATTCTGAAGGTCAGAGTGCAGAGACACTCAGTGTGAGAGGAAGTTCATCTCAGATTGACTGGACCCAATTCACAGAAGAACCAGAAGTGACTTGTAACATAACAGAGCAAAACAGAATGGAATGGAGTAGAATAGAATAGAATAGAATAGAATAGAATAGAATAGAATAGAATAGAATAGAATAGAATAGAATAGAATAGAATAGAATAGAATAGAATAGTCAGAAAGGAACTACAACAATCATCCAGTCCAACTCCCTGATCAGTTCAGGGCAGGTGAACTAGTTTTTGATCTATTTTTTCTTTTTTTTGGTCACACACTTATGTAGCTGTTAGATATTAGCACATTTTCTTCATCATGGCACAAAGATTTTGCCTTACTGACTGATTGAAAAAGGAGATAATAATCAAAATGAAAATACATATTTCAAAGAATTGAAAATATTGTAACATCTTCTCTATTTTCACAAGAATGAGCTCTATAGTAAGCACATTTCCATGCGGCTGTTCACTGTTCCAGCACTATTCTGTGACCTTTTTTGAAAGTACACAATCTAGTGCTGATTCAGGACAACATTTTGTGCCATGTCAGCCCATCATTGGCAGGAGAAAGAAAAGAAAGGATCCAACCCAGATGTTTCTCAGAATGTTCTGATAAACTCAAGATTTTAATGGCATTTGCTACAATAGAAAAATAGTTAAAAGAGGGGGAGAAAAAGGCGAGTGGGAATGCTGGGCAGTCATGCAGAGGTGATCACTAAATGTCCTTTATGTACCCAATTTGTTCTTGATACTTAAGGACACTGTGGTGCTTGTACATGAACTGGAGCCACTTGTCACTAGAAAGGCTGCCAGGATTAAATCAGTAAGAAATTGTTTATTCAGCCTGTTCAAACAAAAAATGAATTGTTTTGATGAATGAGATTTTTTTAAATGAATTAGCACATGTCATGCCAGTAGTTTTTAAATGTAAAGCACTGAGGCGGGTTTTTTTCCTTTCATTCTGACATAACTGCCCTAAAATAACTGAAGTACCAGGGCTCCAACAGCAGCACACTACATTATGTATTGCAAAGGACATAGTTGCCACTGTAGGTAGACAAACACCACTTAAAAATCCCAACCAACAACAACAACAAAAAAGCAGATAAAAAACCCCCACCCCCTTCATACATTGCATATATTCTGTAGTAGCTTTGATGAAATCATCTTAATTTTCTGCAACAAAGACACATTCAGTGTTTCAGTTAAATGTACTTTCAGTGGTTGTGAGCATTTCCAAGTCCCTCTAGCAGAATTATTATCTTTGAGCAAAACTCTTCAGCTTCTTTTGAGAGGGGTCTTAATAATGGTGATAATTTGCATGTATTGAACTAAGCTCTAATCTTCCCTACTGTTTCCAGAAGGGAACACACTTTCCCTTTGTGGAAAGCTGTGTGCCTCATCTGAAGTTGAGCTTGCCAAAATGGGGAGACGGCAGCCACACATTCACCTTTCAAAGGGTTGGAAATACCACCAGTCCTTGCTGGTTGCTTCCAACACCCATGAGGGGTAAGTTAAACTACACCTTTTATGTGAAAAAGCCCCAGCTGAACCAAGCAACTCAAAATCATACACAGATTCACCTTGTCTATGTGAGTACAATATTTTAGCTTCAATTATTATGATTAAGAATGAGATGACTCATAATTATTACATTGATACATTTCCCCTGTTAGAACTTTCATGTCATTGTCATTAACTAGTTTACACACTGCTCACATTCAGGAATGTAAGGGTTCACCTTGGAAGAAATGTGTGGCATCAGCCAAGATGAGGTCATGCCCATTGGAATGGAGACATTGTACCCATTCTGGCTGGAAGGGGCATGGTATCTGGATACGCCCTCACTTATAATTAGCAAATTAAACTTGCTCCATGCTCAAGGCAGAGAATCTGGCATGGAAAAGCTCCAAAAGCTTTTTCAACCCATTCCAAATTGGCCTCTGTGGTAACATAATTAAGACAATAAGGGTGTTAATATTTGGAAAGGTTGCTAAAAATAGGGTACCTTATTTAAGGAGCATCTTCTCCCCTGGTAACTTTTGGAGATACCTCTGGCTGACAGAAGGGAGAGTGAAGCAAGAATTCACTGATACACTTGGAAAACAAGGAGCCAAAATCTAAATTATGGTTCAGAAACCATGGATCCAAGTCCATATTATTTTAAAGTCTTTCTCGACCCCTTGCTTTTAAGAATAAANTATATATGTATATATATAAAAAAAGAGAAATCAATACTGCTTGTCTCTCCTACTGTGTTGATTCCTTTCTGTTGAAGCTATCATTTGATTAAGCAGAACATTTACAACCTGCTTTGATCAAATGCCACAACATGCAGGAGTGCTTCCAGAGTACCCAACTTTCTCATTCAATTCCCTGAAGTAACATGCTCTTCCATAACTGGTGGTTGTTCCTGGCAAGGCCTTCCTGCATATTACTGCTCAATAGGCTTGTCAATTAAGACAGCAAACTGAAACTCCACATTTTAGCCATATTTAGAAAATCTCAGGAAATTTTTCATAGTCTCAACACCTTGACAGATTTGTCCCTGTTAGCATTTGGATTACATTTCTTTGGTTAATCTTTTAAGACAGTAATAATTAATATTTACAGAGCTTTCACCAGAGGACTTGTATTTATGTTAGTCTTCATGAGTTTACTGCATCTTGTGCCTATGGATAGAGCAGAAAGCCCAGTATTGGTGATTTGACTTTACCGGTGGCAGAATGAGTATAGAAAATGTTTAGGAAATGTAACCAAACTTGGGGTACAAATCAGTGACAACGCTGGTACAGGAACAATTCCCCAAACTGCAGCCCTGAAAGATGAACAGTACTCTTGTAAAGTTGCCCTTGTGCCTTCTTAAAATGTTAAGGGCAAGAAAGCATTCTGACATAGGAATGAATAAAGGGTAATTCTGACCTCCTGGTAGGCTGGTTTTTGGTACCTGAATCACTTGGAATAAGAGCGTGGTCAGTGAATTGGAGTGGTCAGTGGAGCTGTTCACAGAGGGAGTACTTACTGGAAGGAGGGAGGGGTCACTGAGTAAGCAATATGGCTTTTTCCACCTAGATGATGCAGGTTTAGCAGTTCTTAAATTGTCCTCACTCCATCCCCATCACCATCTCTCTGAGTTTCTGACTGCTTAAAATTGGAGGTCATAGATCTTGGAAGGTATTAAGACTGCTCCCTAGCAACTTGGTGACAAACATTTCCTTTCCTTGCCTGAAGCTGATGCTGCTTTTTGGCTCAATTTATGCTCCTAACCCCACTTTTTAAACTGGGGAGTATTTGTGCTCTTACCACAGATATCATTGGTCCATCCCTACCAGAACTTTAGAGCCTTAGTGAAACCTTTATGAGCCTTACTTTCCTTATGCACGAAGGGCAGATGTGGGCCCTGCTGGAGTCAAGCCCAGCATGGTGACACACCAGGAAAGGCCATACACCATGGAAGAGGAGACACAGGGCACCTCTGCAGTGGCCCTCACTGGAGGCTTCCCTGACTTGAGCTCACAGTGACAGGACAAGCCTGAAAAGCAACAAGACCCTTTACGAAATAGTGCCCAGTTGTTCTATCTTCCATTACACAACAATTAACATTCTCACCTTGATAGTGTAACACTGATAATGAATACTCCATGTCATTCTTGTTTTTAATGACATTGCTCTCTTAAACCTTTGGAAAGGTATGTACACGCACTAATATCTGTCTATTACAAGAGTTTCTGCTAGGATTCCCCATCAGCTAAAAAATGCTAGAGCCACCAATCAACTGTATCAATGAATCAAAATGTACAATGGGGTTTCTACAGAGTTTGGAGTGCTCCTTCATAAGCAATGTGAAGGAGAAGCCGACACTGTTAGGGGTAGGGTAGGAGTAATTAAAAAAAGTCTTTTTGAGTGTCAAGGAAAGGTTGAAGAACCATGTAAGTCTAGAGAAAAATGAGTAACTAGAGAAAATTTTAAGGACAAAAGAAAATAATCAAGAAAAGCTGAGGAGCAGATGGGATGGGGGAAAGAGGAAGAAGAGGGGTATAATGCTGCACTGTAATTTAGTTTTTCTTCCCAAGATGAGCACATCTTGTATTCTCTGTGAGCTGAACTTTTTGAGTGTCACCTAAAAATGTAACCCCTTCTCCCACCCCTTCCTTGTGTCAGAGAATCTGCCATTTAAACAGCCAAACTGAAATCTCTCCCTTAACAGTTCTTCTTCTGTTTGACCTTAAAAGTCTGCATTATTCTAAGGATAATCCCTGGAGGAGTATTTAAAACAGCAGCAGCTTGGGGCAGTCTCCAAGAAAGATAGAAGGAACCTCAGCATTTCCAACAAGCAGCTTGCTTGTCTCCTCACTGTTGTCCATTGTGGCTTTTTCTGGATTTCATGCTGTGAAAACTGGCTTTCATAACACTTCCTTACCTCTATAAGAAATATCAATTTACCTTTGCAATCTCATATAGACTGACTTATCTTCCACTTAGGTTTGTTCTACTTTGTTTGACCCCTGGATTTCAGGTCTTCCTACTGACCTCAGCTGGGATGGTTTAGCAATGATTGGTAGCATGCAGGGCTGGTGTGGTATTGAGCAACACCTCTGCTCTCACAGCTTCACCAAAGTGGAGTAACTAAAGCAAACTGCCTTACACCAGGGATGAGCCTGGTTCAAGGTGACAGGGTTCAGCTCCTGGGAGCATTACCTCATTTCTTCCCATCTGTCCAACCACAGACAGAATACCTAATAATACCTAAAATAAATACTACCTAAGTAGCAAAACTCCATGTAGACAGGGGCATCCCTACTGGCAGAAAAGGCTGGGGCAAGAGAGTATGCCCAGTTCTCTGCTCCTCTTCTTCTTCAAAAGTGTGTGCTGAAGCCAGTGAGATTCTTCCAGCTTTGAACCAGTATATCTAAGAACCAAATCTGGTTCTGCACTTGGCAGAAGCACAGATACAGAAACATGATGCTCAGCCAGATCTGCAAATAAAGATCTGCTAGATTAAAGGGCAGATATACAGTAGATGTTTTGCTTTCCTGGTAGCCTGGAGAGAGCCACCCAGACTTCTAACTTGTGTACGTATACTTTCAAAAGGGCAAAAATGTTGCTTTCATAAATTAATTTCACACGCTTTACAGAGATAAAAATAATCACTGTGACATTTTGTTTGTCTTCCTTTTTTCCTGTATGCAAGCAGCCAACTCTCAATTACTTACAGCCCTAAATTCGTTCCACTCAATTGTGAAAAGCCCCCGCAATATTCAACAGGAGGGGAAGAATTCTGATTTGTGGAAAGTCATCATGTTTGCAGAGATAGCAAATTTCCTCCTCTCCAATATGCTGTATATATCAGCCAAAACAAGACTCTTATACCGAGTGCCAACTGGTATGAATTCCAACCATTTTATGTATAATATATTAATGTTATAAAAATATGCACCCCGATTTTTTATAACAAGAGAATTTGTTGTGGCAATATCTGACACCACTTCTGAACTGACGGAGATGTGACAGCCTAATAAAAACTTGCCTGCCAGCATGATGGCATTGGTTGTGGATACAGAATTGCCTCAACAATTCATGGGGTTCTGTGCCCGCTTTTCTTCAGTAACAACCATATCAGACTTGCTGAGCTTTTCTCTAGCTACTTACTACATTCTGAACTCAGTCAGAGGTCTCAAAAAGATTAAAGTTTGATTATGTTTCTTCTTATACATTACAAGTAACAGAAAGTGTGCAGACACTAGTTAATTTTTTTTTGCTGATACCTGTGGTGTGACTGCTCTGGATACTTCAGCTGGTTCAGAGAAGACCCTTTCATTTTTCTGTGAAATTTCATTGACATTTTCCTCCATGAGGGCACATATCTCATAGGAGACATCTTTTGTGGTTTCAGTGTGTGATGAAGGAAAGCATTACATAAACTCAGTGAGGGCTCTGGAGATCCTATGTGTGCATCTGTGGAATAGACACAGACTGCAAAGAAAATCTGGGATCAGCTCACAGATTTTTGTCAGGTTTGCTGGATAGAGAGCCAGGGCACAGCAGTGGATGTGATCACCTGCAAAAGCTGGGAAGAAAGCTCCAGTTCTGTGAAAGCAGGCAGGGATGATAGGAGAGCACAAGTGTTATTTAACACCAAGCGCCGCTTTGGTGCAATCCTTGCCTCCTGGTGTCTAAGTATATAAGAACGTAGAAACCTTGACTGATAAGGTATCTGAAGATATAAAATCACAAGATTATGTATTTTTGCATGCAAATTCAGTGGGTCCTGCCTTATTGTGGTGCAAATCAAGACTGCTGCCAAGGTAGTGGATGTAAGTGCATGTCCTGCACCACAAGCAATTGATGACTGGGAGAATGAGACTCTTGCATGTTGAGTTCAGCCTTGTCCTTCCAGTCTCACAAATTGTATCTCCAAGACTGGCACACATACTGACTAGTGGGTGGCTATGAAAGAAATAAACTAGGTGGTCTATTTACATAATTACCAAAAGGTATGACCAAGCCAAACCCTACGGTCTCTGCTTGTAGTGAAATCTGGTAGGAATAGCTCAGCTGGACAGGGGAAGTTTGCAGGGCCTTAGGCTGCGGGGGCAAATTTTTCCATGGGCCCATTGGAAGGGTCAGAAATGCCTTTTGAATTTCCCGGTCAGCAGCAACAGGAAGCCCTGGCCGCAGCAAGGCATCCCCGGGGCCGGGGCGGTGCGGGCGGCCAGCTGCTGGCGGGGATTAGGAGGATCTGCCTCTGCCAGGTGCGGGTGTCGTGCTCCTTAACCAAACATTTTTATGTGCTGATCGCCTCCCACGTAGGAGACAGCTGTTGCTTCTCCTTCTTATCCAAATGTGTGCTTCCCTTTCACCTCTGGTTTCTTAAGCTGCCAGCTTCTGAGTCATGGTCCTGTGAAGTAGATAGCTGTCCTCTTGATTTGTCGATCTCATTGACTTCAAAGGGTAACACTGCAAAAACTGGTGTAAACCACATTTTTTTTTAGCTGGCTGCTTTTTCTGATTTTCCCCTTTCACTTTTACTTTCCTCTTCCTTTCTGTTTCCTCTTTCCTTTTCCTCTCTCTCTCCATCTTATTCTCCCTCTCCCTCAAAACAGCTGTTTTCTCTCAGAGCCGGGAAGGCTTCCCCCTAGACTCTCCTGTCAGATTTGAGATCACCTCAGGGCCCCACTGATTTTTTTTTTAGCCTTTGCCTTCTAGGAAATCTACCATTTTATGCTGGTTACAAAATCATCATATCTACAGGAAACAAGCTGTACCATTTTCTAATACTGACAGAGTGTGGAACTCATTTCCCCTTCAGCAACATTCTCTTAGCATGGCAATTAGTATTGTTAATGGTAACTGTGCAACACACGTTGCAGAAATATTTGACCCAGAATCAGGGCCCCACTTTTAAGCTAGAATTGCTTTAAAGTGCATGAACGCCTGAAAACATAAGTAAGAAGCAACTCTGCTGCAGGACAACTACCAAAATGCCACAAGGAGATGATTCTAATAATTTACAGACTTACTGAACAACAGCTGCTTTTAAAGCAGCAGATCATTGCAGACAAAACAACAAAGAATAGAGAAACCTACTGGAAGGCAGTGAAGCCTGATGTGTAGTGCTTCAGCACTGAGGTTTTGTGGCTGGAGAGCTGAATTAAGCATAATTCAGGGATACCAGTGCCAGAAATCTCGATAAATTGTGCTTTATCCAAGATCCTGGTGCGCAGAGTACCAGAAAGTGAAGAAAAGAAAATCCCAGTGAGACAAAACAAGCATCATTGGTTTATATCGTGTTCTGCATTGCCATTTACAGCAGCAAGAGCATTTTCTCATTGGAGAAGGTTCTTCTTCAGGGTCCGGGGAAGAGAGGCTGTGCAAACCTTGCCCAGGCTCATCAGCTGAGATGAAATACAGAGCTGTACCTGGTATCTGAAAAGAGTGAGAGTGTGCTGCAGATGGCTTTGCAACTTCACAAGTTTTTGTTCTTTGGGTACAAGTGAAAAGGGCCACCTAGAATGAAAGTGGAGGCTGGTCACACAGGCTTAAGATGACAAAAATGATCCACAGCTGAGACAAAAATGAGGTTGTTTTTCCCAAATGGATTACAACTACTGTAGAGACATAGTTAGACCTTTGAAGAGCCTGGACATGCAGTTCCTCTGGGTACATGGATAGATCAAATACTGAAATTTCACATTTGGCTGTGAAAGGAAGGTCCAGTCTAGTCTGGAAAAGATACTGTATGCTTTTTAATATGATACTGTATGCTTCTTGAATATGCAAAGCCCAGTAAATCCCAAAGACAGAACCTGCAGAGACATTTGTCCTCTCTCAGCCACAAACATATCAGAAAACCTGTAGTAGCCAAGAAAAAGCAGACAATGTAATGAGATGACTCTCACCCAGCCCTATATATCATTACTTATTTTATCTTCCAAGGCAAATGTACAGGTATTGGGACCTAGTCCAAGAAAGCACTTAGGGCTGTATTCTGATAGCATGCAGAAGAACAGTACTTTGCTCAGCAAACAGCACTAGTGAAGACTTTGAGGCAAATTATGGCATTAAATTTGTGCAGTGTAAAGGCACCAGCATTTGTTTCCTGGGCGTTTGCCTGCTGCTAACTCCAGTGCTGCAACTCACTGCTGCAGGTTATTCACTTGTGCAGGTGCTCTGCTAATAGAACTAACCAGGGTAAGGAAGGATGACCTGCCTCTCTGATTTCCACTTGAAGCCTGTTGAGGAAACAGTCTACAAGGCACCTCCAGAATTCGGGAATTTTCTGCAAAAGCACACTTGCTTTGTGGGTGAGAAGAGTGAGCTTTGGGGAACAAGCTATTAATTCCTGACTATTTAATTCCACAAACTCTTCATAGAGGAATCCAGAATTGCCTCTGCATGAAAGTGCAAAGTATCTGCATTAATGTGGGACCAAGAGAAGTGAGTCACCTTCCTCTTTCTAGGCTGCCAGGAAGATCCCCAGCATGCAGCTGAAACACCCTGATGAGTCCTGGCGAAATGACATGGGGAGCAGGTAATGTTGAAAATGTCCTGATTCAGAGCCCAAGGAGAGACTTCCATTGACCTAACTGAGGTTTGGATCAGAGGCTGCAAGAACATGCTCCAGATTTGAATCTAAGATCTGCATAAAATACTGAAGAAAAAAACCCCAAACCTTAGGCAATTTTCTGATATTGCAAAGAAGTTATACTGCTATATGAAAGACTGCACATTATTTCAGTGAAGAGAAATCAGGTTAAAAAATAATTTAGAAAGTTGGATTAACTCCATCAACATAGGAGCCAACTCAAGGTAAGGTATGGAATTGCAGCAAAAACTAGTGGTACTCTGGTCCTAAATGATAAGTCAGTGACTCTGACAGTGGCTGCAGTGGCTCCCAGGCTCCTGGGCACTTTACAGGCAGTAAATGAACACTTTCTCCATTTTATTCTGGGGGTTTGACTTAATGTAGCAAAGGTCTGGGGAAGAGATAGAAATAGTAAGGTGACAACAGGAGCACAGGGCTATTTCAGTGGTTTAATAAAAGCCATGAATGGGGTTCTTCATAAATTGGAAAGCCTGCCTCCCTGGCTGTTGAGGAAAGCGGGGTCAACTACTTGGCCAGGGCACACCATGGCTTCTCATGGCTGCTATGCCCAGATTTCTGCTCTGCAGAGGTTCAGCAAAGATGAGGATGAGTGAGTATCAGTGTTCTCCAAGTGGGTTGGGATACCCAGCAAGACCAAGAAATCTGGAAGTTTCCTCAGGTTCACATACCAGGAGTAGCAGGATGACAAAATTCTTGCTCCAGGTTACACAAGGAGTGTGTGGTAAAGCAGACTTCTTGATCCTAAACTGGTACCCAAACAACCAGACTTACATGGTACTGGGAGAGCATGGCAGGCACAGTGGGCAGCCTCTGGCCTGGGTGAAGGAGGCAACCATCAAGGATGATGTTAAGCAGACAAAGGGCCATTTGCTAACTCAATTTCCAACCTGTAAATGCTGTCGCAACAGCATGTGCTTTAATCATATTAGAAAAATTGCACTTCTGCTTCCAAAATCAATTTCATGGAGATGTTGCCTCCATAATATAAAGGGCTAGATCCTCAATAAGGTAATCAGCAGATTTGTGTTGGCTTTGGAGAAGATATGATGATTCATATTTGCTGAGGAACTGATCTTCAATCACGGAACGTTGAGACAAGGGAAAATGTTGGGCTCTGATGACTGAGCAGCATCTTGACCATGATAAACAGGTTTCTTTTCTGGGGAGTTGGGTGAAATATGGTCTCTGTGCAGAAGTCGGCACCTGTCATAGACAGTGATTAAATCCCATGTGACCTTTATTTTAAAGGTTTAAATGGAATAAAAATGGTGCACAGAAGTTAATTTTATGAGTAAGCTTTGAACTCGGTGTCTTTAGAACACGGTTGGCTCAAATCATAAAAGTGTAAAGACTAAATAAAAACGATACACCTATTACAAAAGTAAAAGGTCTTTCTGTATCATAAAGGGACACCTACTGCATATACAGAGCAGAGGGAAAAAAAGACACCTTTTTTTCCATGAACAAATGGCTGCATTTCACTGTAGATCTTTCTAGGAGCAGGAAGCTCATCCCAAGGTGAATAGAAATTTTCTTCAGGATGTATCTGCTGGTGTACATAGGGGGGAATAGCTGCTGCCCCCCCCCAGGTTGCCCCTCAAGCTGGGATATCTTGGCCTGGCAGTAGTTCTCCAGGGACAGCAGTGAGCCAGCATGTGCAGCAACTGTTTGAAGCGGGGATTAAAGCACATTGTAAAAGTTTGCAGCCAGAAGCAAGAGAGGAATGTTTTCATGAGACATCCGTAGGTTATGAAGCACTGGGTGTGCAGGCAGCTATTAAATAAAAGGCAGAGAGCAAAGCACTCACAAAACACAGGAAACCAAGTTTATTTCTTCCCGAGAAGCCCAGCGAGCAGTGAGGCGGCAGCCCAGGTGAAATCCTCATCTCCCTTCCCTCATGTCAAACATTCAGGTTGTTTCCAGCTGTAGGTCCACCGTTCCTGGTGACCAGGCAGTGGTGGCTGACAGCTTTGAAGGGATGGCTGTGTGACTAGCTGTGAGGGTTCCTCCTGGTCCCCACTGGGAGCTGGCAGTGCTGGCTGCATGGCCATGTCCAGGAAACCAGGAGATCTATGGCTGTCAGGAAGCCAGGAGAGCTGGTTTCTTGAACTTGGCTTGAAGGAAATAGACCTGGTTTAAACTGCCAGGGTCAGCTCATCGTCTTGGCAACTTGGAAAAGAAAATTTACTGCAGCTGTGCCAATATATAGGACCTACTCCTGATTTAAGAACATTTATAGGTTGGTGTTTGTAGCAGCCTGCTAAGACCGATAGCTATCTGTGCTTGAAACAGGGGGACAGGAAATTTGGGTCTTGCTTTCAATACCACTGTTCCTTGTGGTATAGCTGGGAGAACAGCTGAGGAACACAGCTTTAACTTCCTCTGCTCCAAACTATTCCTTTTTTTGTTTCATGAGGGTTCAGATTGTAGTTATCACTTGATATAACGTGTGGCTGACTAACTTGTGGTTCTGTACTGTACAGAACAAGGTAGGGGAGCACATGACTAAACAGAGGACAAAGAATTGCTTAAAATGGCTGAGTACTAAAAACCTCTTCAGCCGTGACAGTACGTACTCATTTGAGGTTTTTCAGGCTGTTAAATATTTTTCAATTCAGTATTTTTATTGGTTTGTCCTGGGTCTTGTCCTTTTTTTTTTTTTTTTAAATCCTCTTTCCTGTAAATTCTCTTCACTAAAAATACCGACCAACGGTCTCTTTGTGCAGTGAAATCAGGTTGGTGAAAACTGGTTTTGTGCAAGCAGCATGATAAAAGGTGCATTCAGAAATATATCCAACAAGTAAGCTCTGCAGGGTGTAAGTCTTCTGAAAAGGGAAGCTGAATCCTCCAAGCCCTTCCACTGCAGGCTTGTATTGCTATTGAAGACAGCCGTGAATAAGGTTTTCAGGATCAGGCCTCAGAGTTCAACAAAATTTACTTCCTGTCTGCTCTCTATAGCATTTAACAGCCGAAATAAAAGAAGGAATTAATTTCTGGTTTAAATTCTTGGCAAGCAACTTCATCTCGTTGCTTATCTTTTCACAGGAATCAAAGGATACTGCCTTGTTACAGCTACTCACAGAGCAGACGCTCGAGGGAGAGCAAGGTATTTGCTTTCTCAGATGAAAATCAGACTCTAACCGGTGGTATTTTCAATAATGTTTAACAAAGCTGCATTGCTAAAGAATAGGCAATATTGTGGCTCCTCCATTTTTTCATTCTTGCCCTAAGTATGGTTCATTTTTAAGCCAAAGAATTAACTATTTCCAGGGTGCTCACCCGGCACCCTGCTCTTCCCGGTGGCTTCTGTCAAACTCTGTTTCATTGTGAAGCATTGCACTTTTGGAAAATATAGCCCACCAATTTGGTGGTAAACAAGCTTGGCTTGGCTTTAAGACAAAGCTTGTTTTAATCTCCATGATCAGGCTACAGATCTGACCATGTTTTTTAACAAACCTCTTATGAAGAAATCCTATTCATGATTATTATCTATATGAGAATAAAAATGTCTAATTACCTTATATTAAGTCTGTATTTATCAATTGTGGTTTTCTCTGGGAAATTATAATTTGCAGAAATGCTCCACATTCCAGGCTGTAACAGTTGGAGGTGGATGTCCTTAAGGATGGAAAAAAGTTCTTTTTTAAATGGCACATTTACTAATTATAAAATGCTCTTATCTCTCTGCAGCCAAAGCCAAAATGAACATGTGCCTTGCACTAAGAAATCCCAGGATTGTCACAACTTGTGCCAGCTGTTGAGGTTATGACACCTGTGCCAGCATCGCCAGCTCTGCCCACTGTCATCTGTTCCAACTGTTCCATCTGCACTGTTTGTACCAATTCTCCCATTTCTGCATCTGTACCTTCTGCAGAAACGGGTCCAACAATGCCAGCTGTGTCATCGGTGCCAAATATGCCAGATGTTCTATTTGTCCACCCTGGGCCAAATCAATGTAGTTTTGTGCTCATTAGTTTTAGCTGGTAGATTCTATTTCACAATTTTTTGAGATGCACTTAGATCGAATCAATTCTAAATCACCACTACAACTGCTTTACATCTATCTCACCATAAACAGAACTTTGTTTGTCATCCCGTGTTTGGTCAAAATTATTTTAATCTTATTAAATTGCACGTGGTGATTTGAGTTCTGTCTCAATGGCAAGATTATTTTTTTTCTTGTAGAGGATGTAGCTGCAGAGAAATGAATAGAAAAAGATAAGGGTCATGGTGTCCAGGCTGTAAATAATCCCTGTGGCTACAGTAAAAATTGCCTACACATTGATGTACTGACTGAGAAATCCCTGGTCCTGATCCCTTATTCCACCACTGCAGATGAGGAGAAGACCATCTGATGCCAGTATATTTGCACTGAGTACCTTAAGCTGCAAGGGACAGAGGGAAATTAAGCCCTGAGTGTGTATTGACCAGGGTAGGTTTAACAGGTCTGTGCTAAAGGTTTGTTTTCTTCATGACTGTCCTGCTCAGCAGAGAGGGAGCCACTGTGCTGCCAGCCCCCCCACAACCACCCTGTGGCTGCACCCAGACTCAGTAGCTTCTCTATTGGAAAGTGTAACCTGTATTGATTTGGGTGACAAGTGTTCTGCCTTGTCTGTGCTTCACTTCCATAATATTGGAAAGCCAAATTCGTGAGTCACTATTTTTTTGATTCATCATTTACTCACAGGACTGTCCCAGTTTGTGTCCTTGGCCATATCCAGAAAGATCACACTATATCCATTGAAGGTGGTGGGACTTTAGGGTGTGTCACGTCCTCTGGAGTTTAGCACTCTGGGTCAGTAAGGAAAGTCAAAATTCACTGCTGTCTAGTACCTCAGAATAGAGTTAATCCCCGGATAAGAGAACAAGCCCAGGTTTTGCATCCCTGTCTAACACTCCTGCAAATAGCTTTCACAGTAAAACCTATGTAGGACATAGCTGCTGTGCTGTGCTGACCCAGGGTCTGCCTGGACACTTCTGCAGCACAACTGACAGTCCCAGACCCGATCCCTGTGGGTCTCAACTCTGACCCCGTGGCTCCGACAGGAGCTCTTGGCACTGTGGTCCAACCTGCAAGTTGCTGCTCACGAGGAACCAGGCGCTGTCATCACCTACAGCCCTGTGTGGGCGCGAGCGTGCTCGACAGCTTGGGAGCCATACGTGGCATCCCAGCGTCCTGGACCCGCAGTGCTGGAGGTGTTGCCTGTGGTCCCATCCGTGCCCCCCCCTCCCTGCCGTGGCAGAATTACTCATCCCCACCACAGACAGCAGCGTGGCACTGGAGAGACGCAGCTCTGCCATGTGGGGAGCCAGAAAACAGGTTTGCATAAACTCAGTCTGCCACTCCGAGGTATTGAAATGCGCAGAGCTGACAGCTCCTCATCAAATGAAGGTACAGATTAAAAAATAGTGAGTGAGTTAATTTAGGAAAAGGGACTGAGGCAGAGGGAAAAGAGGCATTTACTGGAGAGGAAGGCAGTAGATGCAAAGGGCGCTGAAACTCCAGCAGCACCATGGGGATGTGCATGATGGGGACCTCTCCCTCTGGTACGGGGAACCCATGAGGGAGAGGATTCCAGTGAGGCTGCAGACCACTTTGATCCTGCCCTGCAGCTGTCACAACATATTTAACCTTAAAAAAATCCTTGACCTTGAGGAGTTTGCTGTACGTAAATGTTCCAAAGTGCAGTCCCATTTGATATGTTTGTTCCTTTCTTCCACAGGATTGGAAGAAAATTGAGACAGAAAAAAAGAAAGAAATGTTTTCTGTGTCTGGCTTGTGTAACTGAATTGGCAGTCAATGAGAGGGACAGATTTCTAATTAAGAAATAGCTCCTGTAGTTTCTCAGGCAAAACTCTGGCTGAAATCTGTGATTCATTACTTTAGAAATTCTTTGGATTTCCAAATTGTGCAGCTGGAGGACACCCCGTGCCCTCTGCCATTGTGGTCAGCGGCCACCTGCCAGGCGTTGTCTTTACTCATATGGCAAATGCCTTGAGTCAGGAACTATTTATTTCTGTGGTGTTTGCAACAGTAGGGCCCTGGTCTTCACTCTTGACTGCTGAAAACAGGGCCTGACAGTAATAACCAAACAATCCTCTGAGCTCCACAGTCCCCTGTGCTGGCCATCCCATGGCTACACCACCGTGAAGCAATGGATGGGCTTCAGCTCACCCCTCCCTCCCTAGCAGGGCTTATGGAGGTGTCCTTGGAAAACATTTCTGAGGCTGTCTTCCTCAACAGCTGAGCTGAAAAAGTTAGTCCTGGGCATCAAAAGGAACTTTATTTCTCCAAGCTGTGTTGTCTGGGAAATTTGGGGCATTTTTTGTCTCTGTCACACTTTCTGCCTCTTGTAACCATCCAGGACATTTGCTTGTAGCTCAGAAATTTGAACAGCTTATCTCCTGCTCTGTTGCCCTTCTGCTGGATTTCTGGTTACTGCAGGTCCTGGGTTTGTCATAGGCCAG
The DNA here is from genome assembly GCA_013400515.1 of Erpornis zantholeuca. Taxonomy (NCBI): domain Eukaryota; kingdom Metazoa; phylum Chordata; class Aves; order Passeriformes; family Timaliidae; genus Erpornis; species Erpornis zantholeuca. The sequence goes on along the minus strand of VZTN01004831.1, from coordinate 53,651 downwards.
TGGGCTGCATTTGGTGATCACTGCTGTGTGGTAGCTGGAGCTGGGTAATTCCCGACTGGTTCCTATGTTTGGCTTCAGCAGCACAGCAGCACCATCACACTGGATGTCTTGGCATCTTCACTGGCCCCTACGACCTGTTTCCTAAGGGAGGGCAATGAAGAGGAGTTGTCACCTCCCATTGTTTTAAGAATCCTGATGTGTCATACAGAATTCTTTCCTTATTTCACTGTAAAAAGAAGAAATTTTGGAGGCCAGGGAGGTGGAGAACCAATCTTTCCTTTAAGAGAACACATCGTAGCAGAGTCCTGTGGATATTCTCAGCTTTCAGTTTTGACCTGAAGAGATTTATTCCCTTTTTCCCCAAAGGCCATTCCTTCCTGCCCTTTCAAGTTTTCTTGAATTACATGGATCCCCCCCATCCTTGTTCCAAGTAGCACAGCTGACCCTTTAATCACTCTGTTTGCACCTAGCTAGCATTTGTTTGGTTTGTATGCTTAAAACAGAAAAAGAATGTGTCTGAGAGGGCTGCGTGTTAAAACCTGGAAGTGGGGAGCAATAGCTAATTAGAAATGCTCACTATAACCCTTAACACCACTACCAAAACACTAACATCACATTCACACACCCCCAGATAATTGTGTCTTTACTACCTGGATTTACTACCTGGATTTTAGGTAGCACAGGCCAGTTCCCGTTAAAGTCTAACTCTTGAATTCACTGGGCATAAAGTACATTCAGGATATATATATATATATATTTTTTTAGTAGAATTTTATAAATAAAAAAAATGAGTCAAGAGTATGAAGATTTGAAAATACTTTATTTTCCATTCTTTCAACAGAGGGACAGCTTGACTTAGAAGAAAGGTGTGCACATGGGGCAAAAGCAATGTGCTCTATTTTAATTAGCTTCTCTGGCTGGCCTGATCTTGGGACTGGCCAAAGGTCAAAACCAATTCTCATACCACATCCACCCTTGGCAGCTCACCCCATGAAGAAGACAGAAGCTTCATCAAGAGACTCTTCTACTCTGGCTGCCCCTACAGGGAAAAGTCTCAGTTAGCAGAGCTCAATGGAATAGTTGAAAAGGAATTGTGTCGAAGAATTTTATAGGGCTCCTGTTCTTTCTCAGCTTTTTTTGCACCTTTCTGGTTTCATCTGGGCGATGGTAACAAAGACAGAAACATCCTCTTTAAGATCTTCCAGAAGAATTTCTAAAAAGAATTAATTTCCACAGCAAACTCTGCACATGAACAGCCCAAAGGGTGTGACTGAAAAGGATCTTTTTCTTGCAGCAGCAAACACCCAGGCTTTCAAAAAGAATGAACCCACTACAGTATTTTTAGGTTTTTTTGCGTTCATTTAACGAATGTCATTACTTGCAGCTCATAAAATGACAGCGAGATTGTGTGAGCTCTCCTGATACTTTTTTGCATTATCCTGGTGGGCAACAGAAATAGGCAGGGGAGAGAGGAGTGAAGCAGCTGAAAGGTGCCAAAAACCAGTGAATATCTATGCAGCAAAAAGCGTTGAGGTGGTACTGAAACGTTTGCGGCATTGAGCAGTGGTATCGGACCGCCTGTAGAAACTTTTTTAAAAATATGAGAATAGCCCATTTGTTGGGTTTAAAAAAAAATATCAAGTTTCACACTGGGATGCTATGAAGGGTGGAAATTTTCTTGAAAAATTGTCATTTTATACAACTCTAATTAGCAAACTGTTCATATAAACCCGCAAGCTGTGCAGCAGATTTCACTTCCAACATCTCTACAGACAAGACAGAATTTCACCTACTTATTTACTGATCATGTCGCAGCATCCTTTTCCTACTCGCTGATGACTGTTCAGTGGCTTATGTAAAAAGAGCTGGTGATTTCATAGCATTTCCATTGGATGAGTGTCCACGTGCTAAAGCAAATCACCATCACTGGCACGCTCCTGTTGGCAGTCTCGTTAGGCAGGAGCCAGGGAGCAAAAGATTGAATTATCTTTTCAACCCAAGACATGGTGCAACCAAAAGAAATTGAAAAATATGGATGGGGCTGTTTGGGGTCTCACACACTGCACTTTCTTTCTTGCTATACCTTTCAGCAGCATGAATATTTATAACTATACTTTGTCTTGTTACAGACAAAATAAGAGAAGCCCAAGGGGATTCAGTCAATGCAAATAAAAGCAATGTTTGCAAGCATGAGTAAATCTCAGTCACAGTGCTTGGCATTTTATGTCAAATACAGCTAAAGCTGTATTTGCAAGAGATAGAAATTATTTCAGGACAGAACTGTTGTTGCGAGGTCACTGGAAAGAAGTGGAGCCTTGAGCGATGAGTCTTCCCTCTTTCAGGCCAAGGGTCAGGCAGGGTTGCCTGTGTTTTGTATAGAGCCACTTGAGGATCCTTTATCTTAACTGAATCCCCTGTTTAATGAGGTGGTAAAATCACAAATACTGGTTGGACCTCTCATTCCTCCTACAGCCAAGTTGCAGTTTCTTCTAGTTTCTTACATGTTTCAAAATGCACCTTTATCCCTAAAAATTTTTCACTCTGGCAAAAATCCTTCAAAACCACATTTGTTGGACCCCATGGCAGAAGTTAATGAGGAAAGATAACACCTGATTAAAATCAAATAAATTTATTTAATTCTTACTTTATTTGTAGCCCTTCAGTAATGAAGAAACAAAAAAGACATTGCAAGAAGGCTCATACTCTGCAAGCATCTGCTCAGTATTTCAGATGAAAAATTTCTTTTTCTCCTATAATTACCTTATTTGATGTCATGGGGAACAGAAAACTCCCTCTATCCATTTAATTCCACAACTTTTGCCAATACTGGTAATAATTATTTTTAGTTTCCTTTGCATTCCCTCAATGGACACAAGCCAAATGAAAGTCTCTGTGCTCTTCACGTGTGCCTGTAAACTTAAAGCATTCTCAGACATGGCATCTTGGATTTCAAGAGGTAGAAAATATATAAGGTTAAGACTTTTTGTTCTTTTGGTCTGCAGTCTTTGTAACTTCCAGTTTAAACTATGCAGAAAAAGAAAATTAAACCTATATATGTTGTATTTTAATGTTGTATTTATCTGTGCATGTTTTAATTATTTGTTCATGTGTATATACATTTACTTACAGATTGCAACCACCTCCAAGTAGGCTTTTCCACATGCTCTATTTTCTGGTCTTAGACTTTGTTATTTGCAATTTGTAGCAGATTTAAAAACTGTTTGAAAGCTTTCAAGGTGGATAGTTATAATTTGGCTTAAATACAGAACATGTACAAATCCATTTTTGTTTATCTTTTTCAGTACTCAATAAACACTAATTGAATAGCTTTTTTTTTGCTTAAAATATACTTATGAGGGCTTGGATTTTCTAAGATGTGCAAGATGTAGTCCCCCTCAAAACTCACCATTTCCCTTTGGAAATTCAATTTATTTTAAACCTCAAGCTTCTTTCAAATATCAGTATAACCAAATTTATGAGCATAACTCAAATCATGGGCATGATATGTCTGTTTAAATTCATAAACATTTATTTATTTTTCTATACTTTTCATTTCTTGAAGCTGCTATAAACTGAAATGAAAAAACAATAAGTAAGTGTAAAACCAATGGATCTCTTTGAAACATAATAGCTGCAGGTTTTCATTATTTAAAGCTCTGTGAAGCATGATCACAGGTGTATTGAATTCACAGATCTTTTCTGACATGGCTTTGAGTCTGTACTGTTATAAATTGGTGAGAAAAATTTTACAGTCCTTGCCAGATTATTAATCTGCCTTGCCTGGTTATTCCTCTTCCTTGCAAAGCACTACAGCTGTTTTTGTGTGAAAAGATTTGTGTCCCCCCCTGGTTGTTTTTCTTTCTGTTTGACTTCACAATAAAGAGTCATAATGATGAAGCAGTGACTCTTCAATTTTATCATCTCAGCAAGCCGTGTAAAATCAGAAGAACAGATTCACTTCATAATGAAATAGAAAGAAAAAGTGGTTTGGAGAATGCTCTTCTCAATGAGCATTATTTTACCTGTTATATAATAGGCCAGAAGTATGAAAATTAAAATGCCTGTATTTGTTTTCACCAGTGTTTTTTTCACTCACACTTGGTTCAGCTATATTGCCCCCTTAGTCCACACTAAGGGGGTCATTAGAAGCTCCTGTCCAACTTCAGTAATGTTGATCCTTGTGTTTTGGTCTTTAACCCATTGTCTGATACACTGTGGGGCTCTGGGACACGATCTGGTGTCTGGTCAAGCCCCTTCTCTCTTCCCATTGCTCCTGGTGAGCTGTCAGGGTGGAAAGCCGAGGTGTCTTTTGGAAGGAAACACCTTTGCAGTGAGAGCACGTTTATCTGCTGTTTCCAGTTATTCAGGGGTAAATGCCCTGGCTGGTGCTCAGGGTGAGCAATGATTTACTGACTTGATGAGACTTAAATGGGAGGATCGTGCAGCACTCAGTGCACATTGCCGAGTACAGTAACGAAGAAGAAAGAAACTGCTTGTGCACTGGATTGGCTGTCCTGCTTGAGACATTTAATATCTCTAGACTTGTGCTGTCACTGATGCAGAGACATTATTTAGACATCCCCTGAAGTCAAATCATGAGAGAAGGTGATAATAGAGGAACAAGCGTGGTGGTGAGAGGAGAAGCCTGCCAACATTTAAAGCGCAAATTTGCAGCCACATCTAAATTGCTCCTTCTAACGTATTTCAGCTGTAGTGATGGGCATCTCTAATGGTGGAAATCTGAAATGAGTTAAATTCTTCACTTAGATATAAGTAAGGTAAGGTACATGGCAACACACATTCAGTGCTAGTATTGGGTCTTCTCCATTTAGGCAGAGGATTAAAGGCATGATTGCTTAATAAGGGCATAACCAGAGGCATTTATTGAATTCCTTAATCCATTCAAAGACATGCTTTCATACAGATCTAGAGAAGAGACTTTATCTCCTGATTTAAATGTTGTCTTTGTAATGACAAAACTCGTGAAAGATCAAGAAAGATTCTGACATCAAAACTATTCATCACCAAAGAAATTTCTGAAGGTTGAAACACTAAAGCTGTATATAATTATGCCCTGTCACAGGCAGCTGTCCCCATGCAGAAGACCTGCACAAGTCAAATGGAGTTTAAAGTCCTTAATCGCTTTATTGGTGGGGTTGTCATGGTACATAGGATTCATGCTGTTCATCTTATACAGGGATGATTTTTTATCCTTAATGAAAGAAATATTCATTTAGGATAAAAATATGGTTCATTTTAGAAAATATGGTTTGAAAAAAATACATAGATTTTGTTCTATTATCATAGTAAGTTTTAAAAATACTGTATTCTGTTCCTATGTTTTCCATGGTTTTTAAAAATCATTAAATATGCTAGCACCACACTTCAAAAAAACTAGTAACACAAACAGCAATTGCAGGAAGAAAAATTGCAGCGACTTTTTGGAAGCCAGGCTGTGTTACCTGGTTTTTACAAATAAGAGTCTCCTTTAAATGTTGCTTAAAATACACCATTCTGCTTTCTATTAAGTGACAATGACATTGTCATTTACCAGTAATCACAATCTTCCTGAAAGCTGAACCTAAATACTAGCTAACATAAGATATATTCTGTAATTCCTGTTGAATGCTTCTTCTTCCCCCATAGCGAAGAATAACTGTTTAAAAACTTCAAATCAGGAGTGGTATCTAACAAAATTGTTTTTAAGAAAGGAAAGCCTTAGTGGTCTGAGATGGCAAGAAAGAAAATAAAGTGAAAGTGTAGTGTGAAGAAATGCTGGCAGAAGGCTTGGACCTTTAGAGGCTCAAAATATGACCAGGAAAATTCACAGCTTGTCATCTGATGAGATGGTAAAGAGAACATGAAGGAGTCAAGGAGGGACATAAGAAATTGAGTTTCACAGGACTGTATCAGTGAGCTGTAGAGAGATCCCCATTTCTCCACAGGGAAATTGCAAGGGTCTTACATTAAGCAACATGATCATAGGTATCCTTTTAGTATTTATATACAGGACAACTGGTTTATCATTTGACTTCCCTTTGCTGAAATTCTGCCCCCAAAGCTCTTGTTGTGGTGAAGACTGCCCCTCTGGTGCGAGGGATGGGTTCACTGTAGCAGATGTTATGGAAGCACAGGTGCAGAGAAGGGGTAATGACACAGACACTTCTTTTTAGCAGCTCCAAGTTCAGAACCAATTTGCTAGAAATTTACCAGATGCCTAAAAAATATAGTCTGTCTTTGCATAGCTCTGCTAGAGGAAAAATACTATCACAATTACATCCATGAATACAATAGGTTTTTGTAAAGTGCAGCAATTTCTTGATCTTGCTATTGATAATTTCCCTTACTGTCTCTGCTGTATGGCTTTGAGGAAAGTTTGCAGCAGGCAGATTAAACTATGATTTTCTTCTGTCTGGTTTCTGTGGTGCTACCTGGAGGCAAGGCAGACCACGTGCAAGAACACCTCAGCACCTCCCAGGCTGTGCCCACGTTACGCTGAGCAAAACCTCACACCTTGCTCTGCCGTAGCTCCCTGGGCACAACCAGGCTCTGTGAGCTAACCTGGAAGGTGGATGAGGTCTGTTGGAGGCAGAAATGGGTTCAGAGGGCCTTCAGACCACAGCAGTGTCAGGTGCTGATCCTGGGCATGCCTTCATTTTTGAGAGGATCCTTAGTCCCAGTGCTTCAGGCACAGCGTAGATGCATCCAGAATATTTTATGTTATGTCAGTCATTGGTCCTACATCTTGCAAACCCATGACCTGCTCTAATGTTTCAGTGGCTTGGGCAGCCAGTGAGTGTTGGATGGCATTGCATTGGCCAGCAGGGCTTTCCTCAGGGTACAGGATGCTCAGGTGGTTCAGGGAAATTGGCATTCCAGTTTTCTCTCAACATAACTCCTGCTTTGAACACACAGGATGGATGGCAAAATTTTGGGGACTTCTAAGAATGCTCTCTATCTTCAAAAACAAGAGCTGAATGTTTTACACTGAGAGCCCTAAACAACTGATCAGTAAAAGATGTTGGCCTGAATTGCCTTGTCTTGGGCCCCTCCCTATAACATTCCCATCCAGCTGTTTGTGATCGTGGGTGTTGTAAAGGACAATCAGAATCCACAGCTGGAGTCCTGCAGAGAAAATGGTGACATTAACAATTTGATATTCAGAGTTTGGTTCACACAACAATGAGGCAAATCAAAGTTTCACAGAATCACAGAATCATCAAGGTTGGAAGAGACCTTCAAGATCATGTAGTACAGCTATCAACCCAACACCAACATAATCACCCTAAACCATACTCCCAAGTGCCATATCCAGTTTCCTCTTGAACACTTCCAGAAACAGTGACTCCACCAACTTTCCAAGCAACTTACTCTAATGCCTAACCACTCTTCCAGTGAAAAAAATTTCTGATATCTAATCTGAACATCCCCTGGTGCAAATGAAGTCCATTTCCTCTCATGCCTTCACTTGGGGGACATGGTAGAAGAGATTGACCTGCACCTCACTACAACCTCCTTTCAGCTAGTTTCATGGGCAGTGGTACAATTCCTCCTTCCCAACTGTGACTATCTGACTTTTCAGGTGTAACATGCCTTTCACATCCCAAAATGCCACCACAAATTATAACAGACTGGCACTAACCTGTGTTTGCTGAAGGTTTACCTGAGTATAATCTCTTGGACAAATGTGATTTCTTATCACAGGGGCTTGATTATCAAAGTCTCAAAAGCTCAATTTCCTTTCTTTTTCCTAGGAATTTAAGTAGAAATTCTAAAGGGAAAGCAAACATCCAGGATGGATCACTGAGAGTTTTGTGTGAGTAAACAGAGCTGTAAATAGAATTGAGGGTGATGGGATGTTACCATACAGAGACATCTATAAGGTCAAAGAATAATTTATCAAAGAAATATGAACAGCATGACTTGGTGTGCCAGTGATTGAAATAAGCACCATCCACTGCAAGAGAAATATCTCTTTCTATACTTTTCCTGTATGTTCAACAGTGTCTCTTTTAACTTCAGAGATTTCCTTCTTCTCCCTTAATCAAGGAAAACACGTGAATGGTTACCACTTCAGCCTGAGTGCTGCAGGCAGAAAAATCCCAGAGTAGAGTCCTCTGCACATTGGTAGGCTGAAGACATTGCCTCACAGGACAGAAGGGTCTTAAAGGCCTAAAATGAAGAGAGATTTGGTGAACTTCCAGAAGGTGGTTGAGCCAGGAGAGGGATTGTCTGAGCCTTTGCTTGTGAGGGCCACTCCATGCTGCTGTTCAGTGAGAGGCTTAGCAGGCAGCAGGTGTGGGATGCCTGTGGCTGCTCTAGTCAATGTTGCCTGGCAGGGGTTGTGATGGTGCGCGATCATATTTTGAGCTTCTTCAAAGGAATGAAAGGAATGAACAGAGGTTACTGTACTGCATTATCAACAGAATAACCCCCATTCTCCATTTAAAGTAATAATCCTCTCTTTGTGAGCACCAGTAATCTGCAGCCAGCATGCACAAAGCAATTCATAATTTTCTTTCACCTCTGCACAACCTGCAACAGGAAAACACAAACGATACCCAAAATAACTTGGCAAGCCATTTGCTTATGTGTATAAGAAGCAGAAATGAGCAGGATTATGCTAAAAATCGTTGTAGAGCCCAAACTTTGCTCAGTGATCTCATGGCAGTCTCATGGCATTGGGTAAGTTTCCACTTGTTAACAGACCCTACATATTTCTTTCTTCTTAAAACTTTGTTTTAGCATATCAAAATGGTAGCCGTGGCATGTCACCAGAAGTAAGCATATTGCATTTTCTTGGGCTAAATGTAAATTACTGCACTTTGCTGAGGCCCTCTTTTCAGTGAAGAAGAGATTGGAGAGAGTGAGGCTTGTAGTTTCAAGCTACTTGTGTGGAAGTTGTTTTGGAGCTTGTCAAAATGACAAAAAATTGTGCAAACATTTGAGGGGTTGTACTAGAAAGGAAAAGAGCAGCAATTTCTTAAGTCTTTTGGTGAAAAGATGGAAGTAAAAGACAACAATGGTTTTACAAATGTGCTAACAAATAACCTGGAGCAAGAAATTTATTATTTTTAAAACATTGAAAAAATAATTCAAAATCAACTGCTAAATACCTAGTCCCAGAAAAATTGTTTTAGTAGTATAATTTTTTTTTAAGACAATAGTCTTGATTTTTCGCCTCCATGAAATCTGATGATTTCTAGTGTTTTATATTCCTAAATTCAGTACATTATTATAAATTGCTGGATTGAAAGAACAGAAGAAACACAGTTGATACCTGAAGTTAGAATTGATCCAAATACACTACCATTAACAGCTGAGAATTAGAAATATTAGCCTTCTTGCTAACATGATGAGCAATGGCCATCTGTCTTCACAATATATTCCCAGCCAAAAATGATTACCTCAGTCCCAGTAAACTCTTGAACTTTTCTGCAGAGCAATAAAAGATTTAATGAAGGGGGTACAGAGCAAAGACCTAGAACCTTAAAGGTCTGTTAGGTGGTTTACCCTTGTAGAGACTCCCATAAAAATCTGTACTATTAAACACATGAAACAATATACATTTTATGTTAGGAACATATAGTATTAAAAAAAAAGTCAGTGGATCAATTTTCTGTAAATACCATGGAGAATCTGCTCCAACTTCTTCTGTCACTTTAACTCCCTGAAATCTCAGTTACTCTATTAATAACTAAACTAGGTTTATTCCAACACAAAATAGAAAATAAGAATAAAAATCCTAGTAATATATGTCTTTCTGAATTTTAAATGGATAATGTAAGTTGTATCAGGGCTAACTCGCTGCTTGTATGTCTCTCACAATGCTATGTCAATGTCTGGTGTCAAGCATCTCTTGACTGATATAATGTGGAACAAACCCACAACCCTGAGACTCACAAGGTAACAAGGTAAAACTAGAAAATCAGTCTTTTATTGTAGTGGTGAGCAAAACCCCATCTCCGCTACCTACTGGCACAGAATGGATTGTGTGCATGATCTCTGCAGAATTACAGATCTTGGTCATAAAATCAGAATATCAAGATTGGTGTCAGCAAATAATTGCAGCCAGATTAAGGCAAACACCTGCAGGTGGAAACACATGTGGATATTTGCATCCGCACAAGCCAAGAGAAATCAAAAAGCCCTACCAAGGATAGTGGAACCTTCCACATGGAGCCATTTCCTTCATGAAAGCCATAAATTATCAGAAGTAGGTGTTATATAATCCAAACAAGGCCAAAAAAGTCATTGCACTTCCAAAGGTAAGAGGACGGGCACTGTTATCCTTGAAAGAAAAAACCAGCACAAATGGACACGAGCTGTAAATCAGTTCTGACAGGGATGGAAAGCAGGCTGACTTCAAGTATTAAATAGCAGAAACTGCAAGTAAAAAAATTGCAAGTTATTACTATTTGGGACATACATAGCACTTTTTCACTCATAGATCCCAAAGTATTTAATAAGAATGGATTAAACCTCTTGCTCTTGTTGTAGCTAAAGTAGGGCATAGAGGAATTGCAGTGACCTTGCTAGCATTTGTCCCACATAACTTCCACATAACTGGTAGCTTCCATAACTACCAGCATGGGGAAAAAAGATCCTAAGGGCTGTATTTTATAAAGGTGGTTGGTACCGAACTTATAAAACAAGAAACAAAGAAAACATTTCAGATGAAGGAAATGAGGAAAAAAAGAATGTGAATGGGAAACAAAGAGGAATGAGGAGTGAATGGAAAATAAAATCTCTGAGATATTAAAAGGAGGGGGTTTGTAAACATAAACACATCCACTGCACAGAGACTTTTATAGCACTTGTGAATTTTTACTAGGGGTATCTCAGCATCAGGCTCCTGCCATGCACACAGATTAAGAACCACCTGAGCTCTGGGCACAAGGCTGAGGCTCTGAGACTGGGCTGGAAGTCGCTCCCATTAGCATCACCTTGAAAAGTGTCATCCTGAATGGTGAGTTGGGCCTTTCTGCTGACAAGAGTGCAATCAGCTGAATGACTAAATAGTTTGGCTTCCAGATGAAAATCTTGCAAGTTAACCTGTATCAGGACAATTTTCTCCCTCCATTTTTTTCTTTTTAAATATGTGAACTCAGAAGTTTCTTATGAAGAAAAAGAGCACATTTTAAATTAGTATAGAGAATTAGCAATCCTCAAGAAATGTTAAGTCAAAGAGGACAGCCTAGAAAAAAGTTGTTTCTAAGTATGAAAGTACAATGAAAATCAGTAATGCAAAATAGTAGCTTTTTGCTCAGCAGTTCTTAGTCTCACACATCTGTTTGCCTAAAATACAATGACTTCAGTGTTGTTTGCTTATGTTCGAACTACAGCAACGTGGTGTCTCATCAATAGATCAGTTTCCTCAGTTTTAATGCATAATATATGTGCCAGATCTTCAGAATTCTCCCTTTTGTGGCCTGATCTGAGTCCTGCTAAAAAACCTTCTTTTGTGCAATTTGGATCAGACTTGTGAAGATTATGGCTGCATAGATATTTTTTAGAGGCTGAATTTTATGTTTCAATTCCTGTGTGGAGTGAGAAGGAGTTCATGCCCAACCTGAAGATGCCATGTGGATTTTTTATAGTTAGCTTATAGATAGTCTATTTTTTTAACTTCTAAAGGAAGAAGAATCACTATAAAATGGAAAAAAAATATAGTGGCCTACTAAATAATTTTTATAAGTTCATTCTTTGGATATTTATAATTGATTTCCCAAAACAAGCTTTCTTTTCCAACTTTTATTTCTTCATTAGTATTTTTTCTCTATCTAGCTGTAGTGTTTTTAGAGTTATTTTTCTGTTTATAATTGTTTTCTTAGCTATAGAAAAAGGAACAGTATAAGAGCATTAAGTAGTTAAGACAGCAAAAAACATGGAAATAGTCAAATTCCCATACATATTGAAAAAGCCAATGAGAAGCCCAAAAGAAGTGAGGAAAAAAAAAATCAGTGTTTAAAATACACATTGTCAAAGCATAACAAGACTTTCTTATTTTAAAGGTGTACAGTTACTTTATTTCCAAGTGAAACTACTCACAAAAGAAATGGGAAAATGAGGACAAAATTGATAAAAATGCTTAGATGTGTATTTGAGCATCTGTGCATTTTGCAGTGCTGCCGGTCAGCCCCTGAAAGCCAATGGAACTGACCAGGTTCAGTCCAAAAGAGCATTCCTTCGCACTTCTGACAGCTGTGACTGGCCCACAGTGATGCACGGTTAGTGTTGCTGCTCAGGCTGCACCACAGCAGTCCCAGAATAGGATTTGGATCAGGTGTCTGGAGCAGACCTCCTCCTAGATGGCAAACGTACAAGACGTAAACATTTCTCTTGCACCTTAAGGGAAAGCATAGCTGACGAATGAAAGAGAGTGCAGGTACCAATTTCATTCACACATCATGTAGGCTCAGCTTGCATCCCAGTTTTTACCTGCTGGAAGGCATTTTTGTTTGTCATTGCATGATTTTTACAGTAATTTATAAAATTTCTCAAATTTTCCATCTGAAGTAACAGATTGGGTGGACTACATCAATATTTACATGCTTTGTTAATCCAAGGATGCTTTTTGCTTGCCTTTTATGACAGTTGTTTACAATCTGGCATTGCTATTTTTAAGGGAATATTTCTTGTACCAGCAAAGATTGTGTCAAAGTTCCTACTTTGCCCAAGGCTGTAGAATTTCTAGAGGTAATATGGAGGAATTCCTGAGCAATATGAAGTATGTATGGCTAGGCAGGCTGCTTCAGGCCTGTTTACATACACCCTGAGCTTGGGTCAAGATTCTCACTGGAAACAAAATATTGAATAAGTAATTATAGGGGGGGAAAAATAATTGTCAGGACCTGGTGGGTCCTGCAAGTAAAAAAAAAAAAAAAGCAGAAAAATTCATCTAGGAGATTTCCAGGTCGTGTGCCAACTACCATGTGCCATGACTGACTCCTAAAGATATGCCAGGACCACCAAGTAAACCAAGCACATCCCTCTCTTGGTGGAAGCTGTGAAAAACTCTGTAGATGTCTTATTGTTACTGCTTCATCTGATTTTGGTTTGAAGAATGGCATATTGTCCCCCAAAGAATGCAATATTTAAGAGGCAAGTGATCTGGATTTTAGACAAATCAGTGCCATTCAAATTATTTTCTTAAGGATAATTATCTACACATGTATGGCTAGGAAAGGGTTGATACGGTTCAGAGGTGGGGTATAGCAGCAGGAGGGTCATTTAGGGCAAAGGGAGGAGGATGAAGAGGGAGAATGGCTGAGGCACAGAGCCAATCATTGGGAGAGATCCCCTGCATCCCTCACCAACATGCTTGTGCTGTTCAGCAAGGTTGGAGCAAGTCCAGAGCCAATAACCAAATTCAGGCTGGGGCCAGTGACCTCCAGGCAAGCCCTGGGTGCTGGAGGAGGCTGGGTGAAGCCAGAGCAGAGTCAGCCTGTTGCTCTGGGTCCCTCTGGATCAGTGGGGTGCAGGGCCAGGGGGCTGCCTCCAGCTCAGGCGTGAAGTGAACATCAGCTGCAATCCTCTGCAGGGCTGTGCCTCTACTGACAAATAAATGTTCTACAGATAACATTTGTGAATGAAGGATGGTGCTCTTAATGCCAGTGCATCTGTAAGCAAGTGAATTGGAAGGGCTGAGCTTTATTGGAGTAATACAAAGAACTGTGCATCTTCAGACATGGAAAAAGCAGTGAATATAAGCGTTTTTCGACAACCTTATATTCACACAGGTGGCTTTAAAGAAACTTTCAACAGATGCACGTGACTTATGAGATCCATTTGAAATTCACAAATGTTTGCAGAGGAGTTTATACTGAAATTCAGTTACATAACGGATGCCAGTCAAAAGGCGAGGTGTAGGGACTAAAACTAAAGGCTTGTTACTCCAGATTAGCTTTAAAGGCATGCTGGGTTTCTCCCTCACCCAGTTTCATGTTAACTGGATCTGAATGTTCCTCCACAGTTTTCTGCTATAATTCCATGATAAGACTCTCATAAAACATACCTTACTTTTGTCAACAACTGTAGGTGTGGGACTTTACGAAGATTTCTGCTGCCCTGTTCTATTCCCTGATAACACAAATGTATCAGGATATTCTAGGCACATACATGCACATCATTTTACACACTGCTTTATACCCTGATTCACTGTTGTGTAAGATTTTAAGGGTAGTTTTAAATACATACAAATGTGTAAAGTATATATTAGTTGAGAAGCGGTTCTTGTTAATAAATACTATTTTGTTGTTTCAAACAGATAAATAAGTATATACAGTAAAAGAAAATGTGTGCAAATGATTAGTGCACATTGAATTAACATAAAAGGTGAAGAAAAGAAATGCATAACAGGAAGACCACAAGACAAATCAAGACATATTACACCATCTGTGAAAGACTGATATCTAAACACCAAGAGAAATATAAAAAAAAAATCTGTGTATTTTGACTGTATTCCCTTGAGTTACAGGGAAGGGTGACATTTAAAACCAGGGGGTACTGACAAAGAGACCCATCTCATTACTTTGGATTGCTAGATAATGAGGCATAATAATAATAATAATAATAATAATAATAATATTAACATATAGACACAGCAAGTTTTTAGATCTCTTTGCTTGTTGTTTCCAGTACACCTTTAATTGAAAAGTCATCACACAAGAACAAATTCCAAGTGCAGTTTCAGAGAACCAAAAGGCCCTCAGATCTTCTACGTTTGCTGAATTTTGGAGTCCAACAAATATACTTTTATTTCTTTTGCATGGGATGTAACTGACTTGAGTTTTGTGCTTCGTGAAGAATAGCAACTGTGCTTTTATAAATACATTCTTTCATCAGCTTACTATTTTAAGTTTAGCCTTATGTAATTTTAATTTAAGGTGGAAACTGTTGTGAAAATCCCTTAAGTTTGGTTGAAAGCTAGCAGAATTTTGTGTATCTTTTTTTTCTCATTTACAATAATTCTTTCACCATAGTTCTGCAGTGCCATGTCTTTCTGAAGCATCCTTTTCTCAAATCAAGTTAAGAGAAATAGCCTGAGAATCTTTGAATTTGATACCCATTTATCATCCTTCAGAAAATTTTCTTACACGTAGTATCAGTGTATGATGTCAAACATCTACATATACATGTTCAAGGGCTGGACCAGTGCAGAAAGTTGTAGTGAGTCATTGCCCAACTGATGATGAATCATCCCCTCAGCACCTGGGACTGATTCATCCTTCCAGCAGGCAGCTATTAGCTACTGCCTTTACAGACACAAACACTGTCTCATAGATAGCAATTGTCTGTGTTAGGGTTTTGCTTGGTTTGTTACTGCAACCATTAATTGAACAGAAAAAAGATTGCTAAAAAAGATCAGTTTCAGTCTGAAAGTCTTACAGCCCACTTTCTCTATCCTTTGGATGTTCCTGTGTCCTTGGAGGACATGTCCTAACAGCCAAGAAAATTTTGTCATCAATTTCATGTGAGAGGTGCAGACATTGTTCACAGGCTCTGTGCTGTGCAAGTTCCCCCTAAGTCAAAGAGTATCCACAGCTGTATTTCAGATCATCAGCTTCATTACTCACAATCTACTCTGGACACTGATGTTGGTTTCTCTCTGACTATAGTATCACATGACCTATAGTCTCCCTGTTGTGACTTACTGATCTTTTTCTTCACGGCATTGGTTCAGTTTGGATCTCAAGCTTTCTGATTGAGATGTTTGAACCTGGATTGATCTCTAATTCTGGTGTGCCAATGACTGTGAATTTGTCATCCTGGTACTGGACCAAGCCTGGACATTTCTCACGGACTCAGGAAAAAACTAAAATCCAAGGATCCATCTGTAAAGGGAAGTGTCATTGGTAAAGGTGTTACAGTTAAATTACTTTTACCTCAATCGAGAACAGAACAAAAAACCCAAAAAAACCAACCAATCAACAAACAAACAAACAACAACAAAAATAGGTGTTTTGGGATTGGAATCTTCTAAGATGAGAGGAATCAAGAGAGAAAATAGGCACTCATTCTGAGATCCAGGTCATATATGATTTGCTAAAGCTGCAATTATTTAAATAAATGCTCTGGCTTATTACAAAGTACAATGTTCACAAGATGTTAAAGAGTTCTAAATGCCACATCTTCAGAGGAACACTGATTCCTGACTGTGTACACCAGCTTGCCCGCTTCCCCTTTTTATTTCTGCAGAAGAGTATCTGTTTGCCATGAACCTTAAAGGATGGTGCTCAGATACTCTAGGTAAAAATGATGCCATTTTAGGTGTCCCTGGTATGCTGCCACTCTAGAAAAGTAGAGACCTTTTACAGGTTCCATATCTACTTCAGAAATATTATGGATCTTAAATGGGGCTGGAGTGCTGGATACCTAGAGACTATAACCAGAGACATATTCAGCTTACTATCAAATCAAGCTGCTTTACGTGTCTGCCACAGAATGAATGCAGCTATTTCCCCCCTCTGTCAGCCTATTTTCAGTCTGAAACAAGCTTTTGAATAGTAGAAACAAACAGAAAAGTCTAAACCACAGCAAATATTTTCTGAAAATTCTCCTGTTGTTCATTTAGAAAAGTGGTTGTTGCATGAGAATGAAAAGACAGACTGCTATGGATGTAATATAATGTGCATATATAAATACAGATGTCTTCTTGGCCATTTTTGAAATGAAGGCCAAATTAGTCCAGATCTGCCTCAACAGGCAAAGCTATTGCTTCATTTCTGCTGAATCTATTTTCTTTATTAAAACAGAATATTCCCATAAATTCTATGCTGTGATTTTATCAAAATAAGGTTTGATCCATATCACTTTGGATCAAATCACAGCCAAAACCAAACCAAACTGGAAAATATAAACAAATTCTTACTAGGATAGAATTATTTTGGATTTCTTTCGACTGACCAGACAGAGCCAGCAGACTGTCCAGAACACACGAAACATGATTTTGTGTATGATATTTTTGAACTTATTTAACAGTTTTTCTTTCAAAAGATGGATTTCACAATGTCTCAAGACTCCAGGCATTATTAGCAATCTCATTAAAGCACAACTACTTTTATGTCACCTTCTTGTCTTGGGGTTGGGTTTCCTTTGGTGCACGTTCTCATGAGCACATGGTGGAACCAGAGGCGCTCTCCAAGGTCCTGAAACATGGGCCTGGACTTCGGAACATTTTGTTACTAATTAGAAGTATTAATATTTTAAATCAACATCTTCAATTAACTGTGGATGAAAAAAAAATTAAAAGCTAAATATTTAAATTCAAAATTAATAGGATCATTCTTGGAAAAGAACTTAAATATATACTTGTATTTAGATCACATCTAGATGCTACGAAGTACAAATGAGAAAGCAAGTAAATTGGGTTAGGCAACCTTTGAAATGCAAAATATCATCCTGGTCATTTAAAATATTTAGCATGTATTTTTCATGGATGTTGAATTCCTGGAAAACAAAGATGCTGAGATTTGTCAGGCAAGCTGAATAATATAAAGTTCTTGCTGAGCTCTGAGGTATCACTATGCTCATTATTAACAAATATTGTTGTTCTTTCTTTATATATGTGCTCCAACATGTTTTAGCTTGGTAGTGGCCTTTTTCACTCAGAACAAATGTAATGGAGACATGTCACGAGCATTTGTTCTGAAAAGTGAGGCACTGCACTTATGTTCCATTCCTTTGTAGTACCAGCTATTTATATGAAAGAGTGGTGTGGTGAACTATTTTGTTTTTGGATTTATTGTCTGAAGTTGTTGCATGGCATAACTTCGGGATACCAGAGATTACTCCTATATTTCTGTAAAACAGTTCTGAGCTGCCAAACTGATACTGTGAAAAACCAGTTCAAGCTTTGAAAAAACTGTCCAAGTTACTCAACACGTAGTGAATATTTTCTGTAAGTTATGGTGGTTTCCTCGTGGAAATATGCATCTAAACATGTACCCAGCTTGCAATCTTGCAGTTTTAATGAAGAGTAAGAACTGGATGTTAACCTTGACTGAGCTATGTCTGCACTCCCATGCCACTCTCTGTATCACAGCTCAGAAGAAAAATGTCCGTGTTGCTCAGAAAATCTTATTCTGCTAGTACATTAATATCTTTTTCATGGGTAAATAAATGACATTATTTTTAACCTACCTTTAATTTGAATTTTCTTGTCCAGTAACCTAATTAAAATGAACAACAGGTTATAAATTAAACTTGTACTATACTACTCCACTACCTCAAATTTCAGGGAGAATTTATTACTCAAGTATTCCTACCATAAACCCTGAGAGGCAATTTATTGAGAATGCCTTCTTCAATTTTTACTGTGTTTTCTAAATTATATTAAGATCACATATGAAGAGAGAAGGCATAGTTCTTGAACTAGTGAAAATTAAGACTACTGAAGACAATGAAGTATGTCAGCATTAAAACGTCAGGAAATATTTTAAATAACAAAGTAATATGAAGATACTTATACTGGAATTATAGCTTAAGAAAAATATAACAAACAAACAAGCAAACACAAAACTCCCAAAATAGTGATAGAGTTGTCACAAAAAGAAATCATTTATAGAAGAAAAAAAAAATTAAAAATTATTTCTTCAGGTCTTTCGCATTTAATTACTGTTTTGGACACCTGATTCAAAATACTGTATAAAGGATAAATTAATTTAATCAACAAGCAATTCTGTAGGTGCTTCATCAAGAAGACTAGTTAACAAAGTAGAAAGACATTTCTGGACTGGAAGACACGACTTCATTATGCGAGTAAGCGTAATCAGGCCAAAGTGCAATTAAAAGAACATTCATTATAATTGGAAATGCAGAAAGCAAGAATTAAAAGATGTTTGAAAAGCAGTGAAACAAACTTACACGTTCTATTTAAAGAAAGCCTTCTTAAATACAGAATTTAAATTAAAATATTAATAAAGACTACTTGCAGGCATGCCTAAAGCAAGCAGAGGAGCTTGAAACTGAACTTTAAGAATATTCTTCTTGTTGATTTTAGCAGTTCCTGAAAATTTTACTGCCTTTGTGAGTAGTTCTCGGATCACCTTCTCTATGTGTAAATTGATGATGTTTACAAAGATCTTTATGAATTGGTACCACAAATAGAACATAGGTTTGCAAATTTATGGAGGTTCAAAACACACTGGGAATGTCAAAAATGTGACGAAAATAAAATCCTAATATCCCTCTCAGGGAATGTCAGTAGCTTCAGGAACATACCTCATGGAGAGGAAATGAATCTACCAAAGAATTGGTCCCTCTTAGCCAGGGACTACTTTCCCACTATTTTAGAAATATTTAGAAAAGGGAGACTGGCAATCAGCAAGTTCATCAACCACTTAATTGTGAAAGGGAGATATGGAATAAAAAAATTGCAAAATCATCATTGCAAAACAGATGTTGAAATCCTGTCGAAGATTTATTAATTTGATATGTCAGTGAATCTCCCATCCCAGCTGAGGGACCTAAATTAAAACCTGGACTTTCTGTTTGAAGGTTGAGAAATACGGTGCACGGATTATACTGAGATGATGCAATTCAGTCTCCTGGGTAGCAGGGTAAAGATTTAAGTCAGTATTATTTGAAGTTAATAAGACAAAGCTCAGGTGTTTGTACCTTTTTAGTGCCGGCAGCAACGGCTATATGTGCATCTACTTGTTTTGTTGTTTCCCAAAGAAATCTCTCAGGTTATGATATATTTCCTTGTTTATAAAGTAAAACAGATTTCTACTAGAAGATAAAAAGACACTGAATGTTAATCATAAAGCTCATGCTGCTCCACTCCTAAGAAATTAAAAATAATGTTACCAGATGTTCTGTGTGGTCCCCTGTGCTGAAGCTGGGGAAACTTATGTTTACACTTCATTTACTGTGAGAAGCAAGATGCAGAGAAGACATTGGTATTTACAAGTATTAAGTGGCAGTCTGAAGAGCTCTGCTGCTCCACTGCCCTCTAAAGTTGAGGGCAACAAAATTTCTCAGGTTTTAGCCAGGTTTCATAAGGGTATAAAGCTGTCTTATGCTGTCACTCTATGTTCATCTTCCAGTCCTTCCTAATAGCTTTTGAATCCATTATCCAATTCCTGTCAAATTTTACAGGGATCTAGAAATCTCAAAAGTATTAGGTTTCTACACATATTGTGAAAATATGTAGTTAGGCAGCAAGGAGAAACACAAATAAATGCTTCTGCACTCTCTCCAAAGGAAAAAAAACCCTTAGTATTGAATCCACTAATTATCTGTCTCATTCTGTTTCCTAGCAGAAAATATCAGTTTGCATCAACTCATCTAAAGACCTGTTTAGTTCAAGTTTATGAAAACCTGCCTTTTCTTGTGGACCTGTGCAAACATTGTTTACCATTATTTTCAGTTTTCTGACTTATTTCCATTCAATTGCTGCAAGATTTGCATTTCTTTGGTGCACATTTATCAAACATTTGTGAAGCATCTCACACACAGTGGGAAAAACTGAAAGGGATTAAGCATAAAGGATTTATCACTTCTTCTAACCAAGAGTGACAGTGGTTCATTGTCAGGATAGGACACTTCTCTAAGAATCAACTTTTTTTCTTCATCCTAAAAGAGAAAAAGGACATTTATTTTGTTTTTTTGTAATCTAAGAAACAAATCAAGATGGTAATTAGCACAGCACTAAAACATTGTTTCCTTCTATATCAGCAGAAAGATCAAATTAGTCCATAAAAATGAAAGGAATTGCTGTGGAATTGACAAGTTCAAGTAAGACAATATTCACCTTGTGTAAATTTAGACACACAAACTTCATCTTTTGAATTAACAAGCAAATCTGCTGAGACCTTCCCAAAGTGAATGAAGACAGGCATGTTCTCTTAGAAGGTGATTCAGGGCAGGACTCCACTAAGAACACAGAAAACCTCAGGAAATTCCTCTTTAACTAATATCACCACTTGGACTTCTAAATGTGCAGTTAAGAAGTTTAATCAAAAGTGGAGAACTGAAATCCATTTTCATCTTAATCCCATGGTTATCTGTAACCCTATAGCCAGGCTCAAGACTCATTACAGTAATACTTAATTACAACCTTTTTGATAAAAATAAACTTGCGAGGACAGGGACAGTGAAATAAACTATATGAAATTTCACCTTTACCCTATGCAAAACTAAGCCCAGGACTTTTGTAAAGATTTCTAGCTTTGTCACAACTGGAAAGTAGCAACTAAAAAGCTGGTGGAGCGGAAGGTACATTTGCCTAGAATTGATTTGCACAAATGAAGGGTAGTGAGGAATAAATAAATGGAAAACAACACAAAAGATAACAATTATATGAAGATGACAGTGTTAAGTGTAATTATTCTTCTGATTTAATATGAGCGTAATATTCTAAAGCAGCACTATACAGTAAGAACCATGAGTTATTTAAACATTTCTGTAGGATTTTAAACATTTTGATGAAGCATTTATAATTAGCTATGATTAAAAAGTCACTGAGAAATAGATAACCCCAATGAAATACATGGTACGGAATGCTTTCTCAACTCACATTATCTTTCTTTTTTGTGTGTTAAAAAGTAAAAAGATTTTACTATAATTACAATCCCATACCAATGATTCATAAGGAGATACTATATTTGGAGTGCCTACTGATAGCCATCCCTATTGGCTAGTAAAAGGAATTAAATGTTTCATGTTCATTTGAAATTTCAGCTTAAGGCCATGCCAAAAATGTTTTGGTTTTTTTTTCAGATTGAAAAGGGACAAAAGTGAAAAGGCTTCCAGAAATAAATTCTATGTAATAGAAAAATATCAACCATATGTGCATTTCAGATTTGTAGATCAAGTTACAAGGTTGGCAATCAGATTTTGACTCCCTAAAT